>KN727744.1:11636-24623 GCA_000816745.1 Ancylostoma duodenale | reverse complement strand
CTCCGATACCTCCTCCTGTTCGACTTCAGTCATGGATCAAATGCAGCTCCAGAGGCTAGGGATACCAACGACGTCTTAGAAGAAATCACTACTGCTGAAAAGGTAGCACAAAAGCTGATGTTGGCTTCATAGAGGTCAATTTTAGCCTAGGGGATATGCATCGTTCTGAAAGCGCGGTTTGAGGAACAATGAGACGGTTGTCGGCTAGAGTTCGCTTCGGATGTAAAAAAGAATCACTGCTGATGATACTTCCTAGCAAGAACTAACTTTATCTGATCCTCTTCCTGAAAAAACACCCAAGGGCTTAGTAAGAGGTGGCCCTCCACAATGTGAAAGCGCGACACCTCTGGGAAATTTTCGCCAGAACCATAATCGAGATGCTGGAATGGAGCGTAATTCTGCTTATGCCAACTCTATCGGGTTGAGGCAGTTGCCAACCAGCTAATTTGTCCAGTTTCCTAGTCATTTTATAGAGTTACACTGAAGTGTTGCAGTCTAGGTGCACAAATTGAGTGGTCTCAAACAGTGTGGTCTTTCTAGGAGATAGAATTGAGGACTTACTGTGTTCTTGGTAGTGTTAGTAGAGGAGGAAAGGGGCTGTATAAATCACTTGTTGCGGTTGAAGTTGTTTGCGAGAAATAACGGTTTCGATGACCACGAAAAACCGCACGAACTTATTGCCCAACCCAATATCATACTTTCTGGTTTGAAATGAGCTTGCTGAGGTTTGCTCGCTGAAATGAGCAAATGTCAATAGGGGAAAAGTGAACACCATATAACAGCAAATAAAATAAAGGCAGATTTTTTGGCCAAAACAAAGCAAGAGGTGAGAGTTTAGTGGTTCAGTATTGTAGTTGGAATTCATCTTCATCAGCTAAGATTATAACCAAACAAACCTTAGTAGTCTTTTGCAGCAGGCAGATGTCATCCATAATGCACAGCCGATAACTGAAAGGAGTAGCTATGGTTTTCATTTTTTGAGAGTACAGGCAATCCCAACCATTCAGGGCCTCATGGAACAGCAAAATTCGCATCGGTGCAGCACTGTGGGCTAGGATTCATGAAAAGTTAGTTTTGTATGTTGAAGCCCTTCTGTAGAATAGATAGCAACCTTCCGCAGAATCTGGCATAGCTCCGCAAAGGGGTTAATTTACTTGTTGATCACGAATTTGGCTTCCATTTTGCACTGAAACGCGCCGCTAAGAAGTGACGTACGCATACAATCACAGTAAGGTTACCGAATGCTATTGTACGTTGAGCGAGCTTCGTCCTGTAACTTTCCAAAATTGTGTTGTGTTGCAAGTGGGATGCTATATGTACTTTTGACAACGCTCTCTGCAAGGTTCAATGAATTCTGACGATAAAACTGTGTTTACAGTTATGTGCACAGTACCGCTGAAATTAGGCGCTGCGACATAAAATGGGGGTCATATTCGTACTCAGCATATGAAACAACTCTATGTGCAAAATTGTGCTGGCTTCTGTGGGGAAATGCATCTACAGTATCCACAGTATGGCGACAGCAACCTCATAATACTGCGTCACAGTACGAAGTGGATGTCACTTTCGTGGTCAGTTTGTAATACAACCTCTATAGGAAATGTTTGGGAAAACTTGAGTGAGGGGAAAAAAAAGTTAAGACAGATACAACACACTGGTGGGTTGTATTGCAGGCTACGTGCATAACTTCTCGTACAATCCACCGATGAGTCGTTTTGTTGGTTATGTTTTGAGGGTGGGCCCCATCCTTTGGGTTCTCACGATCACTTCATATCATAGCATGGCGACATTCTGACTATTTTAGAAGACAATGTCGTAGTTCTCATTTTCGACTAATCCCGTGGTTTAACCCATGTCAGCGAGAGCTGAAGTTTTCACCGCTGAAGTCTACAAGGTCGACGTCGGTAATACACACCTTATGCCATCCTTGAGTGTACTAATTTTCAACTTGGCGTTTTCTCCAGGATTTCCAACGTAGAATTCCTTCGAGCACGTTGCAGGCTCCTTAAAAACACTTCACTCTAAGTCTGAAGACCGTTCTAATATATTTTCGTTTTCAAAAAGGAAAGAAGACATTATAAATACGACAAGGAATACAGTTTGAAGTGCTAACCTCGCGAAATGATCTCATGCTCGACACTTTTCCTGAACTGAGAGAAGGTGAAGATGAGCTGATTTTCTTTTTTGCAGACGTAGAGGATTTGTTGGTTGAGGAGGAGTCACTCGAACTTGTCTTCGACGTATCCGCTGGTCTCGTCAATCGGGGAGTTCTATATTTGAAAGTCTTACTCAAGAACTGATTCGGTGCATTGAAAAATCCAAATGGAACACATGAGGCTTCAAAGGAAACGACAAATACCCGTGTGGAATGTTATATATGATGCGGTCCTTGCCGAGCAAGAGTCCTCTGCTATTTAATTCGGCCATTGTAATAGGACTGAAACTCGAGAGGCGATCCTAATTAAGACGTGCAATGCAGAACAACAACTATGCCTACCCCTCTTCATCACCATTGATGGGTGCACTAGGTCCAGTAGATTCTGCACTACTCCTTCGATAAGTGTGCCTCGGTGTATCACGTGTAATTTTGCCCTGTTTGAGAAGAGCGATTTCATCCAAGAAGCGCCTAGAATGCAACTAGTGGAAAAGTCATAACCAATGAAAGGAGCAGTTTTACACTTACTCATTGTTAGAACCTGAGAGAGACGTAAGAGAATGGATGGGACTGGCTGGGTTATTATAGTAGGGAATCCCATATTCCTAAAAGGTGTTGTTGGAAGGTTACAGTTTCAGATCATTTCACATCGTTTTTCATACTTTCGGAACCATTCTATTTCTTCTGAACACCATCACTTCATCTTAGACTGATCAGGACTTAGGATGGCACAACAAGGCAACTAAGGCGAGGTCAGAGTTAGATTTATTCACCGCTACTACAGAGTAACCCAAAAGGCTTTGGGTAGTTCTCAATTGTACTCCATAGTACCGTTCCATGAGATCTACCCCATAGAGGAGTTAACCCATTTCTTGAGTTGGCCCGTTGCCTCACTGAGCCCTTGTGCGCTGCTCCCAAAACTTCTGAGCGGAACAGTGTGTTTTTCCCAAACGAAAGATGAATAAGTCGAGTGGCTTTAGTCTCAGATGCGTATGAAGTCAACAAAAAAATTAGTCGGCATTGTGTGTGTGTCGAATCGAATTACGTACGAAAATGTAGTAAATTTTGATTTTTTTACCTTGATTTAAGAGGGTTTCGGTCCAATTTTAGTCATATTTAACTTCTTATTATGACCGATAGTTGTTCACACCCGAGTTGAAATGAGTGATACTGGTCTGTGATTACAAGACCTATGAAAGGGAAGAGGTGAGTACGATGCTTTTAGAAGGGAGAGGATGAGCCAGGCGGACTAAGAATAGTACGGATGAAGGTTGCGCCGGCACGGACGTTGGGAAGTGATAGGGAACGGACTACTGCTATAGAAGCGATGCACTGGCGTGCAGTAGTATGGGACGTCGTTGGATGGGTCCACAACTGTCAGAGTATTGCGCCGGCGCTCATTAACGAGGAAGATATCGCTGGAACGGTCCCACGTCAGCGAGAGTGGTGTGCCGGCGCTCAGTAGAGGAGAAAATCTACACGAATGCGAGGCGAGCGAAGCGAGCCCAGAAGAAGCCTGAGGGCCCGGATTTGGCCGGACGATCAGGGTGGTATGGTTTAGAGAGAAGAGGTTGAGCCAGATAGGAAAAAGCAAGGTTGAGAAGTACGGTTGCGGTGCAGTTCACAGAAGGATTCTAGAAACAGATCCACAGCTGCGTGAGGATGCGTACACAGTTAGTACCGGGAAAGACATCACCAGACGATTTCACAACAATGTGAGAGGTGTACCTCTCAGGCATAAGCCGTTTGGACAACTTTGCCTGGCCGCCTGTCTTATCATTCACATTTGTTACGCTGAATCCACAGTAATCCTTCATCCCAGCACTGATTGCCGAGTTGACCGGTTGAACAAGTTCTCCGAAATTAAGCCACTATGAAGCGATCTCTGCAA
Source organism: Ancylostoma duodenale (assembly GCA_000816745.1). Taxonomy (NCBI): domain Eukaryota; kingdom Metazoa; phylum Nematoda; class Chromadorea; order Rhabditida; family Ancylostomatidae; genus Ancylostoma; species Ancylostoma duodenale. The sequence goes on along the minus strand of KN727744.1, from coordinate 20,577 downwards.
AGCATTCCCGAGTTTCGAGATATATACGTTTTTTCCCACTACTTGGTTCCGCACCAGGAAGAATGCGCCGGCGCTCAGTAGTGAGAAAACGAAGTGGTCCTCAGCTGGGATTCATAAGGCGTTAATCAGCAACCAAAGATGGTTAGAGCGATTGCTCATCCTAAAGACTAGGTAATGTTAGGAGATGTATGGCGCAAAAGTATTTTTGCTAATCTGGGCTCGTTAGGTTAGGCGTTTATGACTACTAGCCCTAGAAATCCACCTTGCTGCTGAACTGCTATTTAAGCTTGTCGACACTACATCTCCACCGTGCCGCTTCCTCTTTCTTGCATCCGAATGGAACCTACCCTTCTCTTTCGTCGTATACCCATACTAGCCGTTATCATTTGCAGCTCGTTTAAATTATGACAAAACATGTAAATCACTGATAGGGCAGTCAGGCAAAGTTGTCCAAACCGCATTTCTCTACCTCTAATCCATCGTGGTGAGCCGGTGTGTGAGTTGGTACTTGGTATTATTGACAACGTCAGTCGACGGGTCCACCGCTGGGGTTAGGGGAGGTGTACCGTCATACTGTCAGAGAAACAGATTAATGGACGGTGAAGGGGACGAAGACGCCCCATAGCGACGCTGCGGAAATGGTTCACAAATGGGGGGGGGGGGGAGAATGCGCCGGCTTCTACATAAGCAGTATCCCCAGGCTTCGCCAGTTCAAAATGAATAAAAATGAACCGGGATACAAAAGATAAGGATCGTGGAAATGATACGTATCGATTGCCACGCTACATCGCCATGGATCGCTGCCAAACGGAGCTCATCGCCCGTACTCTCGAAGATGTGCTCAAAATGAACTGATGATGTGAGTAGTAGCGATAAGGAAAGTTATTATCATCCCTCTTACGTCTGGGGTCTCCTCATTCACTTTATCCATGTGGCGATCGCCGGCGGTCGTGGCGATCGCGACGACAGCCGGCTGTCGTGGCGATCGCCACGATTGCTGGCGAAGCGAAGATTGCTCGTGGATAGACGTCACTCGACTGTTGCACAGCTGTGGAAAGGGCGCATCGGAGCCGGAAAGTGAGAAGATGCGAAGAACCGGGGTACTGATAAATGTGAGAAAGGTGTAACACGAAACCACGAAAGTTAGCCGAACAATCAGGCTGATGCCTAACAATGGGATAAAATCGCCTCAAATCTTCTGAATGAGAAAACATGGAATCTTCCGCGGTACTGGGAATGACTTTGAAATTCAATTACTCACTCTGTCATGGCAAGATGCAAATTCAATCCGATTTAAATCCATTTCGATATTTCTGCTACCTCCTTTTTGGATTTGAATCCCTGAAACATTCCGCGTAAAATACCAGAAGTTTAGACAGTGAACGCCTACCAAATTGTTAAAGAAACTACTACAAAATGAACCCGCCTTAGCATATCACATGGATACATCAAGGTGTTTACTTATTTGTTGTGATATTTGATTTGTAGCCCTTGTCGATTTCGGCCGAGATTTCTGAGAAATGACATCTTTTGCAGGCGAAACTAATGCCTTCTGTTACCAGGTACTTGATACATTGGAACAGTGTGTAGGCATATTTCTTGCACGATTTTGAAAGGCTACAAATGTTGCATGTCTAAACATCGTTGTGGGGCTAAGTGATAGCGATGGGCAATGTGTTTGGTGTTGGAGTATGGTTAAAACCAACAGATGAAATAACATGAGCAGAAAGTGGAAGATTCGGATTATAGGAGAGATCTATTAACAAAGCGCCGTAAGGGGGCTAGAGCGCCAGACATACTGTTCCATAACGCGGCGGCACTCATAGACACTGGTAATCTTGAGGCGCAGACTGCGAGGCGAGGCGGCCGATTTTTAGGGATGCAGACACATTCGTTTTGGGACTCGCCACCTCACTCGTGGATCTCCCGCATGCATGGGATAGTGATTTCATCACCTTCGCTGGCGGTCTTGCACAATAGGGGTGAGGGAGTGTTTACAACTTCTAGGCAGTGTAGCATACGGAGCAGAATAACCACTCTACCATTTTTGCACAGACCCTGTCGAAGCTCTGCAAGGGATTCTACGGCGTCCAGGCAGCAATGAAGCGGCCTGACCTGCAAGGTTCTTCTAAGTGGTGAGTGCCTCCACCGTACCTCCCCAAAGGTCCCGAAGAAAGCATGCAGCCAGGGCGCTAGCTTAACACATGGAAAGAATCTGTACACTCACACCCAGAGCAAACGCGTCATCACAGGTTGTTAGAACATTACCTGTAACCATTTACAGTGTGTTCGATTCGAGGTGGCGTACCGGGGCACCGCTCACCCTTCGTCCACATCGTTATCATTGTATCATAGCCATATCATAGCCAACCAACATCTCTTGCTATCAGTGACATCTGGCTCTGGCTTGCTAGAGATAACGATAGAGAATGAGAAATTGAAGGTGCGGATACACCCCACCCCGGATCGAACAGGCCGTATGTAACTTCCTGAATGTCTCCCAAGCTTTCCCTATTGCATTGGTTCAATAGTGTGGAAAACGCCAGCATATGGGTCCGCCGATACAGAACGGGCCCACTTTTGCCCGATAGTGAGAAAGAAGCCCGAAAGCGGGTCCAGCAGTGGAGAATAGCTCCGACGGCACTCAGAATAGTGGAGAACGTCGGGTTTCAGGTTTGCTTTAGCCCAACAGCGAGGACTACGTCAGAGTGCGAGTCCGTCTATGGAGAACGGGTTCGGTTTAACGGGAAGGAAAGGGAAATGTCGGTGCACAAGCCTGCCAATACAGAAAGGGTACTTTGTCGCTTAATGGATGGAGGCCGCGGGAAACGGGTCCGCAGACATAGGATGGGTCCGTTGCGGTCCAGTAGTGAAGAGAACGCCCGAATGCAGGTCATCCTTATGAGAATGGGTCCGTCAGCGCCCAATATTGTGGAAAATGCCTGGATACGGGTACAGTGAGAGGCTGAGGTGTGATTGCGCCTAATGCAGGGGAGAACGTTATGCAACGAGTCGACCCTTCGGGGAGGTGTTTGCGCGCACGCTAAAGTGCTCAAAGTATTAGTATGCAGCAGTGGCGGACGCAAGGATGGGGAAGGCGACCCATTCTCAGGGAGGACGAGAATCGGTTGCCGGATTTTGCAAATTACTTTATAAAATGAATGAAAATCTTGAATAAGTTCATTTCTAATTGTTTATTTTTGTTATCATTTTTTGAATATTTGTTGTTAATTAACTAATATTTAGATCAATATAATATCTTTATTAGTTCCTTTGAAGGGAAATGAAAATACTGGAAACATTTTCTAATAGTCATTATTAACTATTTAATATCCTCTTATATAAATCATGGTAGTGCGACAAAATTTTCTATAGCGCAGGCGTAGAGGTGACTAGCACGTGGTCGCATGCGCTCGCTGCAAGGCTCAGTTAGAGACTGTGTCTCGCGAGGATGCGAAGCTGACGGGGCATTCGGCTGATATTCCGTCATACATAAGCGCATAGATGTAGTGGAAGTCGTGGTGGGACTCTACGTTAGCGGTATCGAGCCCTTCGGGAGAGACAGTGTTTACAATGATTTGACGTTTCATAGCAGCAATGTACGGAGCAGAATAGCCTCTCTACTGGCGCTTTTTCATCAACTCCACTCGCTTGGAACACTGGAGGATAACCACTTCGAAAGGATGTGTGGAGGCCGTAGCGACAGGATTCACTCGGTTTCCTCACTTGGGATATGCTCTTTGCGCACATCTTGATGAGGTACCATGGGAATTATGCAAACTTAAAGGCAGTGCCTCACCTCAGGGACCAAGATCGTCAGTCGAACATGTGCGAGCCGCTGAGCACAAAGATGTACTTTAAGTTATACGAAGACCTCGAAAACCACATAAGTTACGGGTTTCTTTGGCCGAGAATTTCGAAATTCTCGGCCAGTGGACGAGAGGATTCATTCCGTAACTGAAGCTTTCGGAGGGTGCGGCATGCTTTCAACACGGCAATGTTTGTTCATGCGATAATAGCTACTGCTGAGAAGTTCATTTTAATGGGCAACCTCAAGTTCCCAGCTTCGCTTTTGCTAGCTTGCTAGCAGGGAAACTCGTCCGCTCCAATATGGAATCTGGCCAAATTCAAAATAGGGTTTTTGACAGTTTTTTCGGACTTCAAGCACATCTGTGGAATCAGCGCGTCGAGTAGGACCAGATTCCGTTGATATCGTTGCCGTTCATGAGGTGAGACACTGCCTTTAAGACCTGTCTTTGTTTTTAAGAAGGGCAGTACAATTTAAATTAATACTTTTAGTAAGTTTATTTCTCGCCCGGGTCCACCACCTCACCCCCCTAATTGATAGATATCCAAGCAGACCCTGATCTGCTGGACTATCCCAACTATCCAAACAGCAACCTCAATTTGAATCACGAAAGTGTATTCCATTTCATCGGAAGATTGATGTAGAGACCCAGAAAGTGGGGGGAGGGGGAGGGGCGTGGGAAAAGAGTAGGGTCTCCGCCGCCTTGAGGACTCAGATGGGAAATATTGTAAAATTAGCAAAAATATTAATTACAGGAGTAGATAATTACGAAAAATTATTTCAAAAATAGGAAAATAAATAGGCGATCAAAAATTAGATAATGCGTTGTTTTTCTTTGTTTTATAAAGTAGTTACTAAAATTTGGCAACCTATTCTTGGGGGGGGGGGGGGGAGACACGGTGAAGCACGAGGTGCGACTCGTCGGCTTCAAATCCGCACCCCCCAGTGGCGGACGCAGGGCGGAGGGGGGGGAGGGGGCGCGCTCCCCCCAAGAACGGGTCGCCAAACTTCCGAAATTACTTTACAATACAAATAAAAACCTTGTATTAGTTCATTTTTAATTGTTTATTTTCATTATTATTTTTATATTATTTTTATCGATTATTTATTATTGTAATTATTATTTTTATTGATTTTGTTTTCCGTCTGGATCCCCAAAACGGTGGAGACCCCGCTTTTTTCCCACGCCCCCTCCCGCCCACTTTCTGCGTCCGCCACTGGTACCCCCTGTTTGATTTTTATAAACTCTCGGTCACACAGAAAACTTAAAAACCGTGTTGCGCATGAGGATCAAAGATGCAAATCCCGCGATCAAGACATGCGTGCTCGTGCAATTTTCCGATCAGTCCGTGTTTTGGATGAGCACGCATGTCTTAATCGTGGGATTTTCATCAGGGGTGTGCGGAATTTTCCGTTTTCCGTTGTACGCTTTCCGTTTTCCGCCCATTTTTGGCCTTCCGTTTCACGTTTTACGTTTTACGGGTTTTTGACCCGGAAAACAGAAAATCCCGAGAAATTATGGAGTTAGAGGGAACGTTTTTTTTTGGCGTATTTCTCTATCCTGATCCTGAAGAGGGTGCACGTGTTTCGATGCGCAATGTCATGAGTTCAAAACTATGGCGCCTAAATTAACGTCGAAACGCCGTTTACGAAATTCGAACTGTTTTGTTTGTTTGTTTGTTTTTGTCTCAGCTGCAGTATAAACGTCCCTTCGCAATCTTGCTGATCTTCATCATTGTTCCAAATATGCCATGCAAGTGCCCTGCTCTCCACAAAATTTTCAAGAAAAGCAAGGTTCCACAGAAATGTGGGGTGAACTGATATAAAATGTCCACGAACCTGTGACGTCTCACGGTAGGAGAATCAAGACCAAGATTCTCTTGCCATGGCACGTCACAGGTTGTAGGTTGATATAGGCTTCCTTCCAACTTGACAAAAGGATAAGGCTACATCGTAATTGTCACTGTTTTAATCTGGCGATGATCTCCAGCTCCACATCGGCGCCTTTGGCGCCTGATGTCTTGCGCAATGTTTGGGCTGCTTGTGTTTTACGTTTACCACAAGCTGTTCTTCTCCTCCTCCCTCCATCTTTTACTCGCTATGACGGGATTCCTTGTTAATGACGTGATCCTCCTCAGGTTCCAAACGTATTAAGTACCATATTTAACTTTTTGTCTGGATTTTTACAAAGTAGGTCTGCTCCAAAGTTAAGCAAAAAGTCGCGCTTTTTGCACTTTACTACTTCTTGTTTACTTGAACATTCAGTGAGAAAGATGCTTATTGAATACATAACTGTGATAATCTCGCTTAACTAGGTGAAGGATAAATACGCCTTGATCTACCTATATTCTAAGCGTTTGAAGTAAGTACCATCAGTAGAAATGAAGTTGCTTAATTACTAGAAAGAGTCAACACTCATGCTTATCAGAAAGATGCTTACTAAATCCAATGTTGAAGAGCACTTTTGGTCACAAACCTATGCTTGGGCAAAATTTTCCGTTTTCCGTTTTACGCTTTCCGTTTTCCGTTTTACGTTTTACGGGATTTGAAATTTTACTTCCGCACATGCCTGATTTTCATCCTTCAATCTCATGCAAAACACGGCTTTAAGTTCCCTGAGTACATTGCATGAAAAAAAAACTTTGGAAAAAAAAATAAAGGCGGTTTCGACGTTGGCTCACGTTGGTTCTCCCCAAGTAGCAGGGTAACTGAAAAATAAAAAAGTAGATTGCAACTATGTAGTGATTTGTTCTTAACTGCTGCATTCCTAATAGCTTTGGGTTCGTGCAACATCGATGGAATTGAATTGCTTGCAGAAAATTGACTCGTATCTAAATCTACAACCGGCTGCGAATGGCGCGCCCCATGGACCAATGCCAATGCGGCGCCAAATTTGAAAAGGGGCATCAAATTGCACATGATGAATGTGCTGACAACGTATATACGGTGTATTTCTGAACTCTGGATGTAGATTTTGTTATGATACATGCAGTTTCACTCAAGAAACCTCTCAACGACAGGTTCATTATAGAAACACTGGTGGAGGAAAAGGAGAAACGCTTCTTAGGGGACGATTTCAGGTACAGCAGTGAATCCTCCGTTAGAAATATGTTATAAGGGTTTGGTTTTCACTCTCTAGCAGTTAATTATGTACAGCCTATGAAAGGAATTCCCTTACCTACTTCGTTGCACAGAATTGCTTGATGTCACTCTGTCAATATGTTGCCACCAGTTCTATCCTGACCAGCGTAGTTCCCTTTCCGTTCAAATTGAAGAATACTTCAAGGTGAATCTAGAAAGATTTGCCCGAAAAGGAGGAACTCCCTACATGTAGCTTTCAGCATTTTGCAAGAATACTAACTAAGGGGACTTCTTAGCGGTCCCATTATCCAGAACGAAATATCCGTGTAGGCAAGAGGTCAACTGTCTTCTCGAGACGTTGAATACGCAGAAGTTTGTTTGGTGAAAACTGAAACCTAGATAGAACAAAGGCTGGGAGGAATATTCCAATCACAGAGTGCACGCGCATTTGTACCCTACAAGCCTATGCACATACTCCACTCTGCTCAGGTACTCCATTTAGCTAGACATTTAATGCCCCCAACTACCGTGTTGATGGAACAGAGTCAGCAAGTGAGTCTAACAACCCAGATGTGGAATGTAACTGTTGAGAGCTTTAAGAGTTTTGCAATGGAGATGATAGTTTCGTTGTAAAATAGGAATGTATTCGGGATGAGTACTCCTTATTTCATAGCATTGCTGAATTTCGTGATGTTCATTGCTGCCTATTATGACTACTAACGGAATAAAATTAATGCGAATATCTTAATCACTAAAACTCGCATGATTTAGCCTTTAGCCCTGCTCTGATCACAAATCAACCTTTCAAATCCTAACAACTTCAAAATATCACGAAGGTGCGAACTGTAAGTCTACCTGGAAGAAGCTGTGGAAAATCTAATCAGTAGCAGCAACAAACTATTTGGAGGCCATATACCAGGCAATTCACTGTTCTTCTGAGAATTAATCCGAAGAGGCGTCTTTTTGCTGGCCTTTGCGGAATAACTCTACAGTTGGTAGATCAGCAAAGTGAGACCACATGTCTCGCGTTGAAATCTCCACCCGTAGTTCAGAAATACACCGATTTTGAACACGTAACACATCCTTCCCATGAGATTTAGCGTGCATGTTCAAATTTGGCGCCGCATTGGCATTGGTCCATGGGGCACGCCTTTCGCAGCCGGCTGTAGATTTAGATACGAGTCAGAAAATTGTCGGGTTCAAAGCTTCTTAATCTGATCAAGACCATTTTCTGCAAGCATTCCATCGCGCAACTGAATGTTCCGCGAACCCAAAGTTGTTGAGAATAACAGCAGTGAAGACCAAACAACCATTTCGCGAAAAAGAAACTCTTCAAAATGAAAAAAGTTCGATCTGAAAGTAAAGAAATAATCAGTAATCAGCAGACAGGCATGAGCTATCGATTTTTCTGGCCGTCCAGGTCTTCTCGCGGCCCTAACTCTCTCATTTGTCTGCCTTCACTCTCACAGTCTCCACCCTTGACGTGTTTCCCTTCGCTTTTACCGATTACTGTAGGGTCCATCACAGGGACGGTGCGATATGAGTGCGATACACTCACCTTCTCCGCACCCCTCATGTGGTGGAAGCCACAGTAAACCGTTGCGCAATGGAGCGCGATATAGCTCCGCAAGGGGTTTCAGCTGGACTTCGGTGCAATTCTTGCAACATTGAACCGATTGAAGGTGTGCCACTTGCACAATTGGAGTGAAAGTTAGGAAATTTACTTGGATCTTTCTCCTTTGCCAAGCAATTACATACTATTTCTACTAAATATTACTTACTACTATCACTCTGTATTTCTGCATCGATTTATTGTGACGAGAAATTTTTGAAGTAACAGCAGAGATCGTAGAGGCGTTTCCTGAATAGAAGCTGACGATACCTGCAGAGGATCATCACACTATGATCGAAAGCACTGCGACACTCCAGTTTCTTGTGGGGGGCCATCCCAAACCCCGTACGTGCCCCCTCCCCCCTTTGTCTTTCGCTTTTCTTCGTAAGGGTGGTTTGGAATGTCGCAACGCGCTTTACGCTGGGGGAGGATCTCCTGCG
>KN727743.1:2150-25172 GCA_000816745.1 Ancylostoma duodenale | reverse complement strand
ATGAAATTAACTATGTGATTCGGTTTCTGATCGGTGTTAATTGTGATGAGGAGGCTGGGCCTATGAATCTTTCAGAAGTAAGGAAACTTCAAAAGAATGCCAAAGGAGATAATCAAAGTCTAGAGAGTAGAACGTCGACTGAGAGCAGGGGGAGTAATGACGGTGCACGAAAAATGCTCGAACGGCCAGAGCATCAAAACCGGTGCAGGAGCAACGTTTGCGTATATACAGAAAGGGCGAGACTACACAGCAATTCAGGAAATGGTTATTATCTCTCTACAAGCTAGCTCTTATGGATGGAGCGGTACTATGGAATACAATCAGGAGCAACCCAGCGGATGTTTAGAAACTAAAAGCTGAAAATCGGACTATATTTCTCAAAGACGCCATAGTTACAAGTCCTCATGAACACCGGCCAAAGACTTTTGGGCCATCCTAAAGAGCTCTCACTCAAAGTTTTAGGATTTGCATTTCATCGGAACGAAAGGGATAGCAGATTCTAAAAATTTCACCATTAAACCTTCTCCAGAAAAGTGATGAGTCATCAGTCGAGTCGTTTAATTTAATCTAATTACTTTGGAAGATAACAAAAAACAACATGAAATGACAGCAGTAACTCCTGTATTCGATTGTTCATTTCGGAGCCACCATCAGTCAGCGCATTGCAGCCCTGTTGACGTGGTGAATTACAAATATAATCAAGAAATACAGCGCGATGGGTAAGCTCACGAGAGGGAAGTGAAAAGTCAGAGCTTGTATGACTCACTTCCCTGCCAATTTCAGATGAACAATTCTCCAAAGTAACAATCCTCCCGGAACATCTTAACTACACACTGAGAACCACCTTGGCAAGCATAAAACTTCACTCGAATTTTCCTCTCCAACCACCCACTCGGCTTTTCGTTCGATGGTAATTTAAAAATCCATCAAACGGTTTCATTGGTCATAAAATATACGTGGAAACGCTTCCGAAGATTTGATATTACATATCGACACCGTTCGGGACCTAGATGCATCACTGAGATTGCCCAGGGTAAAAGTATTGGCGCCCGTATTAACGATAGGTAAATCTGTTATTGGTGCCCGTGTTAACGATAGATAAATCTGTCTGGTGTAAGCAGGTTCACCCTGGGTAATTTACGTGATGCGTGCGGCCTCGGTTAGCCCAGTTCCAAAATCCTGCTATATAAAGACTGATCTCATTAAAGGATAGCTGATATTTTGCCCAGAGGATTATTTGGTACGAAGTCAGGAGAATCGAACTAATTTTATATCATAACGCCATATTTTCAAGGGGTTTACTGAGAACCACAAAAACCACCGTAAGAAATCGTAAGGATATGTCAACTTTGGCAAGGAATTTGTGTAGAATGCGAAATAATATGAATAATGTCGAATAATGTAAGTAATGTTGATAGCTACATATGATCAGCATATGAAAAATAACGCCTTGGACAAGGCTTCAGACGATTTCCTGATAAATCTTACTTCCCGTACACCTGCGGTAAGCCTATCTTTGTAATTAAGGCAATGATATAATCGCACTCGTTTAAGTGGGGGAAATTTTCCGAGGTTTTTAAGCAAAACTAGCCGAGCAATGTCAATTATGCCTGGCATATTTGGTATATTTTCAAATAAAATGAATAATTTCACGTCCAATATTTTGTGAAGGGCTGCTCACTGATAAGGAAGAAATATGTCTATCCACAAACTTTGCAGAAGAGAGCTGCAACAACATCCCGAAAACGAATGTAGTAGTGGTTTTGTTCAGGAAGTCACCTTCTGAAGTATTAAGGAGTTGTAGGATTTATTTAAGGAAATATCTGGATGCAGTTGATATTTCTTAAAAGCTGTTCAGGGCAAATTCCAAAATCTCTACCTCGTTTTAAATACGAATATCAGTCAACAAATTTAGTTTACTTAATCTATTCCATACCAATTACTTACACTATAGCCACCGTCCACCTGAAAAAAAAACTCAGAAACCTCGGAGAAGAAGTGTAATTAAGTGCACGCTAACGATACTGGGACGGTGTAAGTACAAGAGGTGTTTGGGAAGACGAATAAATCGTGGAAGGTATGACCACTGAAGTTAGAAATCCGAGCTAAGACTTCCAGAAATTCCTCAGCCATGGAGGGTCGATGGAGTGTTGAAGCGGTAGGCAGAAAATAAGTGTAAGCACAAGGTCCACACCAAAACATTCCAAAAGAGTCCACGTCGTCCTGGGTAAGCGGTGATAAGGAGCGGCTTCCCACCCCTCACCGTGCCACGACAGAAATTCCAGGCCACGAGTCCGCGGGGAGCGTCGGCGAGACAGGGTGTCGGGGCGGCGGCGGGCGCCGGCCGATGCCCCGACGAAAGTGCGGCTTTCGGACCAGCTGTTGTCAGCAGACCCTTCTTCGCTTTTGCATGTAACAGTGACTCCGAAACAAAAACCGGTTCGCAGTGGCGTAATGCTGCTTACACACCGCTGGCAGATACTGCCACGTCACAGTTGGCCAGGCAGGCAGGGTGTATAACTGACAAGCGAAGCTGAAAATCAAAGTCCCTCTATCGAAATGACTGTAAATTCCAGACGACTGCACTTGGTCAGTTACACAGGTGTGTTTTTCCTGATAAAAATGATACAGTGTACAACATTGTTTTGGGTAAAGAGAGGAAGCACATGACCAATGCATTCTCGGAGTCGATAACGCCCTTTCCAAAGTACAGTTTAAAGTGATGTTAGTAATGGTGCGAATATAGTAAGGGGTGAAGTTATAGAATAGACTAGCAACTTGAGTGGATTTTGGATAACATTTGAGAGCTTGGATATTCGAGGGAGAGAAGGTCCTCCGATTCCTCATCTTTTCTCCAGGGCTTAAAGACTCTCTCTCTCTCTCTTTCTCTCTCTGTCTGATCCCCTCTTCAGATATTTGAAACTACGACTTTTCAAAACTGAGTATTCATTGAAATCTCGATTCTAACACATGATATTCGGTCACCAATGTGAGCCATGGAATAAGGGCCTTCTTTGTTCGATCAACAGTCTAGGAAAGTGCGTCGAGGGACTGCAGCTATCACCTTTGCTGAAAAATAAGTCTCAAGCTAGTTTAAGAATTTTCGACTCTCTGAAGAGATACAACTGAAGGTACCTGGTCTAAAAGCGAATTGGCATATTGGCAAACTTCTTAAGGCGATTTGATGTTTTTGATTGCGATTATCTGCAATCGATATGCATCGTATGCACTACCGTTGTTGCTTACAGCTCCAGGGCAATTTATACTACGTAGATGAGTGCTCTGTTCGCGCGTCAGACGCACGCATCAATTTGGATTTTTCGTGGTCAACGCGGCATGCATAGCATGTATGAAAATGCCCCACGGCAGCTGCGAAGCCGCAAACACGCGCGTCCCACCTGCGTCTGAACTGTGACTGGGCCTATCCCTTATCATATAGACGCATCCATGTTGAACGCATGCATCCAGTTGAAATTGCCCTTTTAAGTTGATTCATGTTCAGTTCAAAATCTGATGATATCGCTTGCGAAAATTAGGTGCATTGCCGAGAGGCAATATGGTTGGGAGGTAGACTAACTGATGGGAGGTCTCATCCCCTGGGTGAAGATAAATGGAACTGAGACGCTTTGATAGATTTTCGATCCCGTGACGTTTACCCACCCACGAACTAACTTTTTGTTAGAGTATTGACCGCAAAACAAAGGCTCAAAACAGTTGTTAGTTATGAAATCAAATCCAGATTTTAAAAAAATGCACCTTCAGTCATGCACACTGGTCACAAACGTCCGCATAAGTAATTTTTACCGAATAGCGAAATTTTCGAAATAGGGCAAAAAATCATTTGAAACTCCTTTATTTGGTCCAGTGGTATGTGTTAGAAGCTGATCTAGAAATTGGAAGGAAATCGGTAAGAATAAAGAAAATTGTATTTTTTCTACTTCACATAGACTAGATAAAACAGAATTAAGGTGTACATAGGAAAAAGCAACTAGGACCGCGAGTTCGTCAAGAAAGAGGAAATCAGCAGCAGTAAGTATGGTTCACTTCGAGCGAGGTTGACATCCTGGTTTTTGGAGTTTTGCTATGTTTAACAGTGGAATGAGAGGAGAATTGGAGCCTTTGGATAGTTTTTGGATCTACTGAGCCTGAGGTTCTAAGGTTCTGATTATTCACTCGATTCTTTGCTTATTTGTTTTTTTTTCAATCTCCTTATACGTAGAATAAATTGACTTTCATGCATTTATTATATGCACTCAAAAATGAGCCAAACAGAGAAAGATAATATGTTAGTCACAGGAACATCAGAATAGCACGAACATAAAATATAATAGTGTTAGTTAAATTAATAAATTGAATTGATTAAATCCTGTTTTAATGGTTGATATGTCACCGATAAATATCATAGTAAATATTTAAATTGCTTATCACAATTGGTGTGCTCAATACCAGAGCGGGTCAGGGAACGGATAAGTGGGAGATTTAGAAAAAAATGAAATTCATCGAATGAAAGTATAGACATTGAGAGTGCTTCCAATAATGGTCAAGACGCGACGTTCGGAAAGGATCCTCGAAGGTGCGGCTGCACTAATTTGCACTGCGGGCTTTCGAGACGCGATCAGCGGCACATATCACTTGGACAGCAGTTTCAAGCGCAAATATTGACGAAATCGCACGGTTCACAAAAGCAAACTTTGCTTGAAGAAAAAACCTGGCACGTTCGGCCCACTCGCGGGCTCATCGAGGAGGGAAAAGCGAACGATAAGACTCGCTTCGGGATCGAACACGTATGATATGGCACGCCATCCGCGCGGACCGGCGCCAAAAACCACCGCGGTGTTGACGCAGCGGCTCGCGGTGCAGAGCCCGTTTCCGCTGCTCTGCGAGGAATAATTGCCAACTTCTGGAGCGGGTCGTTAGTGGTCTCATATATTTTAACGACATACTTTCCAAAACAAGTCGTGGACAACAGGAACATGCGAGCTTCACGGCCGCACAAATAGCAGCGTTTGTTTGGTTATCAGACGGTCACATGCAGGTATAACACCTTTATCTAAGGTTAGAAGAAAAAACTTGTGTGTTTCTGTTTACGTTTATTATTCTTGCAGAGGATACCAATCTATAGCGAAGCCAAGTACATAATTCCGGATGTGTGAACGAAAGGAGCAAAAAGTGAGAGGTGACACAAAAAAGAAAAAAAAAGATGAGATGTCTGTTGTAAAAGTTCTGCGAATGATGCGAATGCTGACATTTTTCACCTATTGCAGTAAATATCATTTCCGAAACTATACGGAATAAGCTTTGTAGTGGTACAAAATTTCCATTTAAAAGGACGGATTTGCCACTTAAATCACTAGGTGAAGGGAACCAACAAAAAAAGCATATTGTTTCTGCACAAACCCGTGAGTTTGAAGAGAAAAAGAACGCGAACAAAAACGAAAAAACGAAAAACAAATAGAACGAGCAAAAACGAATACAGTTACCACTTACGTACCTTGCCCTGAAAACTAGAAAAACGAATATAATGAATTAAAAAAAAGAAAAGCTAGGGTCTAATAGCGTGCCTGAACTCAATTACGTACGGAGCCTTACCAGATGTTGCTCTTCTCATCAGAGAAACTAAGTCATCAGAACAATTTCAAGAAGAATTCTTGTGTTAAGCATGTCAGGTGTAGATGACATGATTCACCCTCCACGCTACTGCTCAGACAAAGGATGCTTTATTTCATGGTTCCCGTTAAAGTCACGGTCACGGCTTTGTTATCCAACACTTTATAGTAATCCTACTGTCTTCCTTGATCGTAGCAACGTCATAACACATCTCAAACCACTATCTCCCTCCCCCGCCCTCCACTTCCCCGCCTCCTCTGGTCGCGAAGAGTTAGTTGAACGGCAAGTAAAAACTTGCCAAAGCGCACATTATCTTCCCTGAAAATTTAAGCCCATGGGCTAGGTGCCTGGACATACGTAGCCCCATCCGTGCATGACCGAACGTTACATTTACTCGGCCCGGATGGATCATTGGAAGGATGGTAATCTGAAACCCATGGGTACGAATACCCATGGGTAGCAGCTGGGTATAGACCAGAGGCCGCATGTGTCACAGAGGTTACCCAGAGTAGACGCGTTGACACCCCAAAATAACCCATCTCCAACATGAGTGCCAGCACATTTACCCTGGGTAACCTCAATGATAGATGGCAGCACATGTCACGGTACAGTAAACATGTTGATAGGTGCAAAGCAAAGGATAAATATGGATTGGTAAAACTTATACCATGGGTGATCTAAGTGGCCCTCCGGGACCTGGACTGCCATTGATACAGTTTTCCAAAAAGTACTAAGGCTGCAACACGACCAAATTTTTTTACCCGAAGGGGTTCACAAGAACAAAATCAGAGCGACTATCTGACTAAATTAATTGAAGTTCCCTGAAAGTACTATGATTTTTTCGAGTCTACACTGTTTCTGATAGACAAGGAGGAAGTTTGGATGGTTTCATATGGAAGAATGGGTCTCGAAGGCCAAATCTGGCTGCGATAACGAGCAGAAATTCAGCCTCTGGTCGAGGAAAGTGACATATGAAGCAAGTTCAGTCTTCGAAAGTGTTGCTGATGCTTGGAA
Source organism: Ancylostoma duodenale (assembly GCA_000816745.1). Classification (NCBI taxonomy): domain Eukaryota; kingdom Metazoa; phylum Nematoda; class Chromadorea; order Rhabditida; family Ancylostomatidae; genus Ancylostoma; species Ancylostoma duodenale. Next base: position 18,551 of record KN727743.1, on the reverse strand, counting down.
ATTTGCAATCACTACGTCATCACAGTTATTTGCTAAGCTATAACAGACCGAAGGTGTTAGTGGGGATAAGCACCTGCGCGAATCCGGTTTGCGACGGTTCGTGGGCAATTTCTTCGGCAGAGCTTTTCTTGGAAATGAACTCGAGTCGCATGGGGAACGTCAAGGACATCATGTGAAATAGCAGTAATGGAACGAGTGTAAACACATCAGATCTGGAAGGATGGGGGGTCGTTCAGTGGGAGGACGGGGCGGCGAAGCAGAAGCAGCGGGCAGGTGGCGGTGAGGGGCCGACGAAGTGGTGAAGCGAGCGTCGAACTGGTTGCTGCTGCACATTAGGGGACAATGAAGCGACGCCGATGGTGGCTCGTGAAACGTCCACACCAACAGCGTAATTGATAGGGTTCCTCGACGATGCTGGCATCTCGACATCACGGCGCTGATCACGTGGCTCGCAGGTGGTCAGCGTCGCGACTGCGGGCCGCTCAGGAGCAGGTTGGACAGGGATTTTGGATTTCCTGGGAATACGGCTCAATACTGTCTACTACTCAGGAAACCTAAAAACCGTGTTTTGTACCGGTATGCATGGGTTGTGCACGGGGTTGAGGAAATCATGAGTTTTTCGTGGGTTTTGCACCGAATTTGCGTCGGATTCGGAGGCGCAGGTTCTGCATGGATATGCATGAGATTAGCGTGGGTATGCATGGATTTTGCATGGAATCGATAATTCTTAGGGAACTTAAAAACCGTGTTCCACATGAGATTGAAATGTTCTATATCTGCAATGGTCAAATCTATGCAAAACCCATGCATACCCATGCAAAAACCATGCATACCCCCGCAGAACCCATGCGTCTCCAAAACCTGGTGCAGAACCCAAGAAAAATCCACGATTTTTTCAGTCCCATGCATGGGTTCTGCATTCTGCGTATGCATGGATTTTGCATGAATATAAATGGGTTTTAGATGGGTATGCATGGGTTTTGCATGGATTTGACCATTGGTGGTATAGAACTATTGGTTAAAAAAACCGTGTTTTGCACAAGCACGCACGCGTTAATCGTGGAAATTGCATCTTTCAACCTCATGCAAAAAAAAAAACGGTTCTCAGGTTTCCCAAGTGGAACAGCGTTCTCTTTTTTCAAATTTTGTCCTATTCAAATGTCACGTTTCGGAAAATGCTCCGTTCTTGCATGGATCGCATTCTGCCCTCGTTGAAGGATAGCAACAAAGGGAAAGTCCAGGCAACCATACGTCAATGCTGCAGCGGTAGAACTCCTACATAGGCATTTGTTGTAAATAAGATATTGGAGCAGATTAGGCGTATTTTCTGGTTTCCGGAGCGGTCTCCCAGGGACACTGCTCAGTCCTATCCAGCTGCATGTGTAAAGACCGCTTCTTATTGTGGGAACACCCGAAAGCACATATGGAAAGCACTATGAGCAGGAAATTGGAAAGGAGAGGGTTTCCACAGAGTTATTAGCGTCAGCGAGTCAACAATGCGATGAAAAGAATGCCGATGAAAAAATGCTATCTGATTCATGCGCGACCCTTACACGGTGACATTCTAAATTGACTCCGGCCTCTGCGAAACACAGTGAGTCTAGTTTATGTATCTGCAAAAGTGCAATGCTATAACCTTAAACTCATCACGACACCCAGGCACAGCGATTCTGATGGCCCTCCCCAGAAACATCAGCACATTGTCTTCGGGTTAGGTGAAGCAGTTGTCGTGAATATTTAGCCGATGTCGTTCAGATGGCTGAGTCGCAAATCTTCCGAAAATACTCTACGAAAAGAATTTCTGCATCTTCATTTTATCACAATTATTCCGAAAATTGTGGTCGCCCTAGTCCATCTTTTTTGAGATTGCACTTTCGTCTCCTTACGTCCCCGCCTTGCCAGCCCTATACGTCTGCGTACACCGCTGCCACATGGGGAGGAGACTGTTGTCAAAAAAAAAAAAACAAAGAAGTTTGCATGTATGATAGATGAGACTTCTGAATGTGAATATTATTCACATCCTTCTTGAACTATATCTAGGCCTACCACATTTTGATCAAAAGAGCGCGCTGGCGTGAACATCCAGGAGGATTTGGGTTGGTAGCTGCTCCCAAGCGAACCTGTTTTCTTCTATTCGCAAAAGGAATATATGTGTAAGATTATTTCTAAAACAGTGATTGTATTCGTGATTGTTCAATGATTTAAGTGGATCAAGGTTCGAGCAATGGCTTGAAAACTAGCAAAAAGTCAGTCCACGGCTCGATCCTCAAATACACTGCGAACTAGCTACGGTAGCTCATTTAGTTTTTTATAAAGACTTATGACAACCTTCCGCTTAAACTAGTGGTGCTACCCACGGCGCAGTTACTTCATCATTGATTTGATAGATAATGAAAGTGAATAGATATGGCTCACACCTTCCATAACTGTACATCGTTCAAAACGGTCTATCTCGCTCCTGAAATTCTGCAGCTGTGTTATTCAAAAATAATCTGCGCGTGAGCGTGCTTTTTGGATAGCGTCATAGAAATACTTTGGAAATTGTCTTTATTACTTTCAAACCCCTAACCCCTAAGGCCCATGGCATACTTCACAGCGACACCGTCGCGGTGAAGAAAATGAATGGAAATGAAGAGAACAAAATGTTACGAGTTCTGATATCTTATCACACAGTTTGCATGGAATACCGTGCTGGCATAGGAGCCACTGTGAGTAAACTTGTGGTGGTGAACGATCGCAGCGACAGGGTCGCTGTGAAGTATGCCCTATCCCTAACGGTCGTTCAGTAAGGCATGAGATAGTTCTTCAAAGCTAATTATAGCATACCGTTGTTCCTGTCACTAATGCCTGCCGCATTGCACGCCTTGCCGGGGGTGGTTGTACTCTCCCTCATGTGGTAATATCTTGTTCGCAACTTGTCACTATGCTGGCTTGAGACTACAATGTACGAATAATAAACAAATGAATATTTATCAGCTTGTTTCTCCACCATCTGCTTTTTCACCCTGTATGTCCGAACCAGCAATTTATCCCGAACATCGCATAATCAACTAGGTATCGGGCTCGCGCGCAGTACGCCCTGCATAGAAAAATGCACCCCTTTACATCTCCAAAGTGAAGACGATGACGTTCATTTCAAAAAAAAAAAGCTAAGACATTTGAAAAACAGCAGTCTTGCGGTACTGCAGGAGCATATAGGAAGAAATAAGCGAGGAGAGTTGTTTGCTCCCCTCGCCAATGTGTAGTCTCCTCTCCAAATGTGGGTCGTTTAAGCAAATATAAAGATATCTGGGAGCTGGGAGTGCCCGTACAAGTGCAAAATAACAACAACAGAACAGTGCATAGCATCGTTTTGTTGTTTCCATCTCATCGCTTTGACTCATTCGGTTTACATGCGTTAGAAACAGCTCAGAAAACGGACTAGAATAAAAGTGGCTTAGTAATCCATGTAACCCATAAGCTCATCAAAACTTCTAGAAGTGATGGAACAGCTTTTGAGGTAAAAAGTCCCAATACACCTTTCCTAAAAGCTGCCAGCGTGCCGCACTCGAATCCTCCCTCCTTAAAAAGCAGCCTTCACTCCCTAACTGCACCGGTTCTGCTGTGAAACTGCGTCGAAATCCAGAGAAAGCAAGCGTTCTGGCTTTAAATGGAAATTGAAGTCGCGCTTTAGAGCAGAGCCAGTCAACTTCAAGGGAGAAATTTCAAACAAGTCCAAATTTGCAGTCGTTTCACAATTATGGCACCATTTTTTATCCTTGCACTTCAACTTGGAGAAAGAAACTTCAACAGGTGCTGCCTTTCAGATTTAAGCATGCAATGAGTATGTAGTGATGCATCAACTGCGACACCCTCACATTTGCTAGAAAACCCGATGAAACATCTGCAGTGCTCTCGAAAAAGCATGATTATGCCCCAGGCGAGTAGCTGCCGAAATAGACATTCACATGCTACAATAGATGTAATGGGCAAAGAAGAGTTACTGCAAAAATGAGTGAAACTCCGAGTGGACAGATGTGCGGAAGCGTGTCCGTGTGCACACCTGCACAGTCGAGACATCTGAGACGCTCAGAAATTGTCTGGGGATGGGCAGTCAAACTCCCTCGACAACAAAGGTAGCCGGACGGAAGAGTGCAACAAGCACGCCGCTGTCTCGCTGACCCGTCGGTGAAATCCTATAGGTGTATCCGTGAAAAATCGATAGTTTTTTTTACTACCAATCTGGATGGAGGGATTTCCAACATTCCCACGAATGTTTTGTCGTAAAATGGGCCGTTTATTCGAACGCCATTGGATCTTTTGGACGCATGGAAGGGGAGCAGCTAAACTACATATGTTTCTCTTGCACATAACAGAAAAGTAGGGCAGTTCTCCTCAAAAACAATATCAGCGTTACCTATACTGTTGAAAATGTGTCCTAATAGAGGGCATGCGATAGGTAAGTGCTACATAGCTGAAGCTCAAGGCTACCTAACGCTGGAAATGAGGAATTCCAGTGCAATGGAAACAGTTCCATCCCGTGATAGATAATCTGGCTCTCCTCTTATGGAAGGTGAAAAGTTAGAAGACTCAGACAGGAGTGTTGAAACCTCAGCGGAAAAAATGTCAATTTTTGCCAGGAAACTACCCCGCCCCGGATCACATAGATTGTGGCAACTTTTCGGAGCAGTATCCATCATTGAGATTACCCAGGCTAAACGAGCTAACACCAAACAAATTCACCCATTGTTAATAAGGGTGTCCACCCACACGCTTACCCTGAGTAAACTTAGTGATGCATCCAGGCCTAGGGGAAATCGGTTGCTCAACCACGGCATAGCCGTGTGGCAGCACCTTACATAGACGAGAAAAAACAGCTGTATCTCTGAAGAAAGTATATTGTGACTATTTCTATGAGAAATATGTAAAAATCAAATTGTTTGCTTACTGATTAATACTCTTGAGTGAGAATAAAAAACGAATCATTTAGCCAGTTCATTTATTGTTAAAGACCCATTTCAAAACAAATTTCTTATACAACAAGGAAAAAGCCGTACAGGCCTTCCTATCTTGTCTCCAAGATTGGCTCTTTTCCAAACGATCAAATTTCCAACTTTTCGAAATCGAATTTTTCATTTCGAATATTTATTCTTTTCATGCACTCATGATGCCACACAAGCCTGGAATAGCACATCATAACAAAAATGAAACATCCTTGCGGAAAATACGCAGTAGGACAGTACTGCGCTCTTTTGAACCACAATTAATGGATGAAAATTCTTCTAGAACATAGGGATGTAGAACAAAAGAAGTAGAGGACAGAGACGGTGTTTCGGTGTGGTATGGTACATTACTAACTAATTGTAAAATGTGACCAAAAAGGAATAGCGCATTTTTTTTTATTTTTTAGAGGGAAATGAGAATAGTTCTATCGTTCTGTCCTAAGAATCTTAATCGGTTTTCCAATTTTTTTTTGAAGGTAATTAAAAATTAATAGGTTATTCTGCCCTAAAAATGATAACTGTCCGTGGTAGACTGGGACTGTTTTAGTTCTCTCACAAGTGGACTGGAATATCCGTGTATCCATCCTTGAATTCTCGCTTATTTCACTTAGATATGAGCTCCTAGACCCTAAAAACCCCAAGATCAAGCAAAATCTCAAAGACAAAGATTTAAGGTGCCTATGATGCTGCCTTTGACTCGTTGAATTTTTTTTCGGTTTGGTGCGAAGTTTGATCGAGAATAACTAAATAATTAAACCAATAAACAAGCAAATAAATAAACGAATGAGTAAATGGATGATATAGGAGTTAGTGGCTAGTGGCGGAATATGCCCATCTGACAGGAAATTTCAATTTGAGCGCCGATTCAATAGAAAAACTAAGAAGAGCATTAAAATTAGAAGACGAAAGAGGGAAAAGAGGAAAGAGGAGTATTGGCATTACTCAGACTCCTCATATGTGAAATGAGGCAGTGACACATCCTCAGCTAGGGAACGAAGCAGGATGAAGGCGCTGTGGCAAAACCATTCCCCAGTTACGAAGCCGCTCTTGTACCGTGACCAATTCCAGTTCCTAGGGCTATCGAGGAAATCAGAGATTAGTGAAGACCATGAAGGATGGGCCTATCACAAGTAGAGGGTGGCCGTTCCGAAGTGCCACGTGCGACGTCGAGGTTTAAGGATTCAAACCTGCATAACTGGTTTGGGACGGCGACTCGGTCGACTTCCAGAGCGATGCATTTCGTTTTTGTGTCCATTTCAACGATGATTTGTCGCATGACATTAACCACGACACATTCATCGCTCTTACAAACTTCCGACAGCACACAGTAACCACGAACGCTCAAAAAATAACCGGAATCACGAGCGCGGGGAATCAATGTACCATTCCATGTTTTGGGGATAGTGGAACTTTGATGAGAGCTGCCAGGGGAGTTCAATGTTCTCGGGGAAGTGGGATGAAGAATGAAAAGGTAGAAAAAATCAACGTAAAAGAAGAAGGAGGAAAAGAAAAAGAAAGCAACAACCGACGTTTTCTTTTTTTTTGTTTTTCTTTGCTTTTGTTCCGAGGAATTCGCCCACTTTAGGACAGCGATCTATGACCAGCCTGAGAATTACCACAAATCTTCACTTACTTAATGCTGCTCTTTTAAATAATTTTAAATAGTTTTCTGTGACTTTTTTCTGCCAAAAGATGTGTGAAAGTTTGCACATCAAAGGAAAATTTAAGTATTCACAATGTTCAGTTAAGTTTCACATCAGTTTCTGCTTTCTTATTGTTCTATTCTGCTGAAAGGGTTTTTGATATCAAGTTTTTATGCTCTTCAAATATTTTTTGAATTATTTCGCGCATTTTTTGATGTGGCAAGTAAACCACCGAGTAATTGAAATAGAGGATCAAAGGGCAGAAAGATAGTATATTCTCCAGAGAGCAAACTTTGTTTCCACTTTTAGAATTGGTAGCTAAAAGAGGTGTCATAGAATAGAGGAATGAAAACTAGCTTGCACCGGAGCTGTGGCAATAACAAGGACATCCGTGACATACAGCAGAATCCATAAACATTCCCGGGAAGGTTATAGCCCACCCGCTCTTCTAAAAAGGTCGGGTTCCTAAGGCAGAAATGGATTGGCATATGTATGTGCTTTGTTCTAAGGACTGGTTTTAGTTAGCGATGACCAGTAATGGTAGAGAAAGTATGACATCAGTGGCGTACGTAGAGGGTGTTCGCCGAATTTTTCTAATTACCTTATAAAATAGGTAGAAATATTATATAAGTTTATTTTTCATTGCTCAATCTAGATGTTATTTTTTAAAATATTTATTATTCATTACTCTATATCAAAATCAAAATTTTTAGTAATTTCACTTGCTACTTATTTCTGTGCCTCATAGATTCTTAATTGAGCTAATTATATTTTTTCTAGTTAATTCAGTAATTTTATTATTCCATCTGGATCCGTAGAGTGGTGAAATTGCCACTTTTTTCCACGCCCCCGATGAGTGTGATCTAAACGCCCTCCGAAGTGGACGAGTTCTCCAAGCAAGGGGAAGTACTATATCCTTGTCCAAACGACTCGTTTTAGTCGACGGTGACAATCCATGATGAGTAAGTAAAATTTATTCCATTTTGCTTACTCTTCTCCCACTCTGGATTAGCGCGATGCCTAGAACATCAGGAACGTTCATGACTCCCCCTACTGAATGAGAGGGAGGCTAAGAACCCTTTAGCGAACGTCCTCAAATCCATAATCTACACGCTTGCTTAAACTCCATCATATAATTGTTGTTTACAGTCACTGACGCCACAGCACTCGATTGCTTGTTAAGAAAATTTTTTTGATATCTTCTATTCAAGTATGCTTCCGGCGGAACTAACAACTGTAGGTCCTAATCCAGTAATTTTCGATCGGTTTCCTAAAAGTGCAAAAGCTTCTTATGTCGAGGTAAATATAACCAGACCAAAATAGCGATATAGTGAAGGAATCAAAAATAAAAAAGTTACTTTATATTTCTATAGAACACTCTGTTCACTCTGGTATAGCAGAAGCCCCGCCAAATGAACTGTCCGTGGACAGCAGCACCTCGTCATCAATTTCCTCCTAATCTTCCTTCAAGGGGGGTCTTCAAAGCTACATACAATGTTGGTAGAGGTCTTGGCGGGACTTTGTAATCGAGAACCCCTAATGAGACCTAAGGAACTAAATTTGGAATAGTAGGAGGTCGACGATACTGTCGAACTTTGGTCACTCTGTACGTTATTTTGCGTCAGCACACAGAGGACCTTCACGTTTCACAAAGTAGAATAAAATGGAATGAAATAAGAGCAGCAAAGAGCCAAGGACATTACTGCAAAAGTGCTCGACAAGGACATTTTTGCAAAAGCAAAGGAAACGCGATAGCCTTCAAAACAAGCAAACAACAAGAGACGTCACTCGGCGCCACTGCATCTGTCATATCTCATCAGCGGGATAACACGTCTTCGATACCTGCTTGGACGGCCTGGCGGAAGCTCGGGCGGCGGCGACAGGGGCAGCGACGGCAGCGACGGCAGCGAGGACGCGAAGCTCTCCGGTGAAGCGCTGCGCTTCATCTGAGCCGGATGCGGTTAGTCCTGCAAGCAGACGACTGACAGCGGTGTTAGACGAGGTAGCGAGGCACAGGTGAGAAGGCAAGCGAACGAGTGCCGGACACGAACGAAGGCGTATGAATCAGCACGGTAAGTTAAGACGAAAATGGTCATGCCGACTGCCGAGCACAGAACGAACCGTTTGCTTCGATTGAGTCATAACCTTATCAGTCATTCGTCAGCTGGTTATTCGTGAATACCAGCACGGCAACTACATTCAGCCGAAATGGGCATTCCACTTCAGCGTATGTAATGAATTTGCGCACGTATCACCTAGTAACGGCAAGAATTCACTGCCCAATTTTACCCATTTTTGACATTAGCCTGGTTAGGACCACTCAGGTTGCTAAGCAGAGCTCATATGATATAGTATGATAAAAAAAATGTCAAGCATTACTACCAGATTTTGAAGATTCTAGAAGAGGTTTCCCCGTCGCGGAACACTTCTTAGACTAAACCAGCAGCCCAAAGAGTGAACAAGAACTGGATTGCCGTAAATCTATCACGGCGCGTCCTAATATTAAAGTAACGACCCGTATTTTACCGTGTGGAAAACTTGTTCTGCCTTGGACTTGAACTCAGGGAAGAGGTTGTTCTCGGACGTCTTACCAGCAGATCTGCGACTTCACTGGGTACCTCAGGGTCTGTGTGAAGGATAGAGGATATTTCCTGATGAAACGTTATCTTCCGTGCAATATGATGTAATAGACATTTTTAAATGTACAAAAACGTCCTATTCGTCATGCTGGCAAGATCCTGAAGGATCCGAATTTCTCAGCTCATTTTCCCCATGTGAATCGGAACCAAAAGGGGCAAATGCAGGGAACTTTAACGGTTTTGGCCCCCACGGACCAGCGCAGTTCGCCGTGGCATACCATTCTGACTATCATAAGCCATGCACATCCTCTCACTCTCTCCCATGCTTCCGCCTACTTTACCGAGCCTAAGGGTCTCAATATTCGGAATTCCCCGTACCTAGGCTGCATTTCTTTTACATTTTTGTATATGTCACAGTAATAGTATTTTCATATGTCAAAGTAATAGTATTTTCATATTATCAATGTTTTATTTATTTCCATAAATTTCATAGCCTTTTTCCAACTACTCTAGAAATTTCATTCTGCGTATCCTCCTCTTCGCTGCCGTAATTTTCGGTCATACTGCACATTAAAATAGCGCCTGAAAAATTCACAGTTCGGTTAAACACTCAGAAATGTCATAAAATTGAGATGCCCCTCAAAAAAAATGTGTAGACCCAGTAAGATTTCTTTTCCAAGTAACAGACACCGCTATCACTGGTTCGAGAAGTGGATCTCGGAACTCAGAAAAAAGTAATTCACTTGGCGATTCATTGATACAAGCGTTCTTTTGCAGATCCATTGACGCATGCGTCATCGGCGTCGTTAAGAGCTGCTTTGTAATTGAAACTTTTACGGGATTACACTTTTTTGTTCTCTGTTCGCTTGCATAAGAATAGCGAGGGGGGACCTGTTTCTGGAAAACCAGTGGGGCTTCCGATTTTTCAAATTTTAATCAGCACACAGCTACATGGTTGACATTTTCTCAATACAACCACAGTAGGCCGGCGAATGAAAGATCTCAAAGCTACAGCGTGGGAGGAGGCGCGGCAGATTGGTTCAGCTCAAGAGAACCACGACTGCCCCACCTTCGCGGCCTGCCGCGGCGCAGCACCTACGCGGCGCGGGAGACTAGCGGGGCGACGTGGCTGCGGCAACACCCTTCAGCCACAGTGCCCAGTGATGTAAAAAACAGCCAGTGGACATCACGTTTGAAGTTACTACAGGCATACTTTGACTATTTCACTGTTCAAGAGGTTCTCTAGTAAAGAAAGGTCTCCCCTCGTCTCAAAGAACAGGATGGGCAACGCTGCTGCTAAGAAAAAGTTGGCCTTTTTTCAACACAGTTTCCTAGCAACCATACCGGATCAGTTTCTTTTTTAAAGAGAGAGGCTCAAACCAAAAACTTCTAAGATTTAAAGTCCGCACAAAAGCACAATTTTCGACTTATGAAAAAGAAATTGCTCTTGAATGACTGAAAGATTTGGTACTTCTACAAAGAAATCTCTGTGTTGGGATTCATGAAACGTAGCTCAAACAAACCAAAGACTGTTGTCGTGATTGATTATCGTGTAGACGAAGTGATGCTATGAGTCGCAGGAAATATTAGGTTGTCGGGAAATGATTGAGACGCTTCACCAAAGATTCTTCCTTGCATCCCTGCTACGTGACCTATCTCCATGGTATGTATGTGATACCCTGCCATCCGAGCATCTGCGCCACGGGTATCTAAGGACATGGGGCTGCGCCACTTGTTATATAGACTCGAAAATGGACGAGCAACCATCAGAAATAGGTTCTCTCGGGCAGCCATTGTTAAGTGCACCTTTGACACACACTAGCGCTCCTGAACTAAAACGATTAAGGATATTGGAGAAATTTAGACACTCTCTTTTTCAGCTCAACTCGACGTACTGCTATCCCTTGCCTATACAGTATTTTGAAAAATCTCCAAAAAATAGTATGAAAAAGTCAGTGCCAATAAATTTGTACATTTTGATACTGACCTCATTTTTGATACCGTAGGATGTCTGTCTGTACGGCAGAACAAACACGCGCGTGCGTTTAACACGCGTCTTACGTGACTCTCGAAGTATTCATGGTCATATGTAGCTTGCACGTTCCCCACTCGTTAGAGCGTTTATTACGAACTGGCTTTAGGTATAATAGCTCCAGTAGGTTTACAGGGTCTGCACCCTCCTTCATTTTTTTTATTTATAGGCCATAAATGCTATCTGCGAACGGGAGCTTGACGCCACTTGGAAACGGTTCCTGACACAAGATAGTATGTTAGAGTCACGCCGCACACCAGAAGGGGAAAAAGTACTCTGAGAGAGATATCTTACAAAGGATGTTAATGATAATAATGTTGCTTCAAGTGGTAAGCAACAAGGAGGTGCCAACAAATCGATACTATTTTTTTATTTGCAGCACTTCGCTTACTGAGCCAAAGGTGTGAGCTGGCACAAATCAAACTCCCCTAAGAGTTCCTCAAAATAACTCGCACGAGTGTTGTGTAAGAAGCTCTATCGGCTTTTCTATCGCAAATTTGGCAAAAGCTTCATGGCAGAGCTAAAAGTTGGAGTGTGTTGACAATTCCCCGTCTAAGGAAGTCTTCCCACACTGGTTCAGATTCGTTCAGAAGTTTTTGGGAACAACCTAAGAGAAACACGATGAAGCTGGGAACCCAAAGACCCTTTGATGTTCGTTCACAATGAAGCTCGAAGGGGGAGGGAGGAAGGGGGGGGGGGGGGGGGGGTAAGGGTGGGTGGTCCTGGATTTACAATGAACGTTAGGAAACGTAAGGAAAAGACTGGTATAGTTGTGTGAACTTCTTATCTCTCCAACTGGATGATTTCAGGGCACGCACGCATCACTGCAAAGATGGATAATTTCATACCCGTAGGTGTGATTACTACTCGGCTCGGATGGATCATTTGAAGGTTGGTATTATCAAACTTATGGGTACGATTACCCATGGGTAGTAGCTGAGTATAGATAACGTCACATATAGGTGAACAAGATGATGGGTGCCAAGTAAAGGGTAAATTTAGACACGTTAACACTCTTGCCTCAACATTCTCAATGATGCATCCAGGCAAAGGATGTACAGGTCCAACTCAGAGAACGGTAAATGCCCTCATTTTCAAGGATTTTCTGCAAACTGAGGTATTGGTGGGAGATGACCAGTGTTCCATCCCAAATGAACAGTAGTTACTGCGTTGTCTTGATGTGATGGTCAGTCCGCTACATACACCGAACAACTGGTACAAGAAAAAACCGTAGGATTATTTATCGTTACGTTTGAAACACTTCACGTACATTGTTGGAATCAGCGTATCAAGAGTATGTAGGTACAAAATCTTCAGATATTTCAGAATGGAAGAAGAGAGTGGGGGGGGGGGGGGGCTCTACCATCATGAAGAGCAGTAAATTATTATAAATTATTGTCCGAAATGAATGAAGGCCTCGCTCAGTCTGCACTGGAAATATCTGTCTGAATTTTTTTTCCTGTGAAACTTTCAAAACCCTCTCTCGTCTATTACCTTCGTGTCGAAGGGAAGCAATGTGCCTTGGCACTGTGTATAATAAACAGATAAATAAATAAAGTTTATACTTTAGGTCTCAAGCGGCTGCAGGTTTTTGTGCACTAGACAGGTCATTTCCAGGATCTGAGACATAAAAAAAATATTAATTAGAACCAAAAGGGTAACAGCATCGCTTCTCAGAAGCTCTCGAATGATATAGAACACAATGTTACCAAATAATGAATGTGGAGAAACGCCAATTGGACGAAACCACAACGACTCGTGTTAACAACCAATATGAAAATGTTCTTTCTTGTTCCCAAAGAGGAGTCTAGGGTTCAACTGCTCGTAATCTCCCAAAAATCAATGGTTCTCGTTCTTATTATCACGGCATGTCCGAACAGTACAAAAAGACAAAGATCCTTCCGGGTGCATTACCGATTCTGACCTTTCCTGTTGATGTTTGTGATGGCCAGCAAAACATTCCACTAGTACATCACCAAATATCCAGGGCCCTTCCGTGACTACACGCCTTCGGTGGAGAAAAACAACGAGGACGACGTTCCTATGCCTTGCTGTGCATGGACGCGATTCGATGTTTGTGTTTCAGATTAGAAGCTTGAACGTTGGGAAAAGGGAAAAGTGCAACGCAAATCAATTCACGGAGGGGAATCAGCGTCCAACAGGGACAGGTTAGCGAAAGGATTCGTACAGATTCGAAACTACATGCGGCTTCAAATAATAGGGAGTGTAAACAGTAGTGATGACCCCCGCTAAACCACGGGGTTGCGCCCTTGAAAGGTTTTTGGGAGCGGAGCTATGTGTGCTATCATGCATTGACCTTATCATATTCAATCCCCCTCACAAAACAGTCGAATTGATAACCTTTGAGTGGTGTATGCCATTGATTCCCCTAAGAAGTGAAAGGGCGAGCTCCATAAAAACTCAACATATTCAACCGGAATTATCAGGAAAACAATAATCCTCAAATCTTTCACGATCGCAAATCATCAAAACCCTCTTACTTGTCTCTCTTTCTATCGAACCTTTGAAAATTCTGTTAGGAAATAATTTACTCAACCACTTGGTAGAGGAACTAAATGTAATGTGAATATGCGCAGACAATCAGGAAGAATCAGCGCAGAAAGCTGGTTTTCTCAACTGCAGCATTCAATTTGTAGCATTTATCGTCGGAATTACAAGATTATTTTTCGTACAACAGTAGTCATAACTTGCTTATAACACGACCTTTTGCGAGAAATTGATGGCAGAATCGCACACTCTAAATGCTCGGACCTTCTAAATAAAACTGTTAATGCTAAGGAAGATATTATTCATATTTATGTTTATTGAATACACCACTAGGCTGTGCCGTTGGTACATTGTGGTAAAATCTACAGGGTGGCCGAAAAGTATTGGCGCGTAGAATTAACAGTAATTTTCTCTTTCAGAATTATTTTGTGCTTGCTATTGTTTCTAATAGACAACTACCTGAGTACTCAGCTTTATAAAAAAATCCTGAGTGACGTTCTCTGTCCTCCGTACAGGCCTTCATCTTTGTCTTCACAGAACCCACGGTGCGCTCTAGGTATTCCTCATTCAAATCTGACTACGCTGCTCGAGTCCGTAATATTTTTGTTCTCCAGGTTCTCAGTCATCAGCCCATGAATAGAGAGATTCATTGGATTCAAAGCTAGACTGCAACAGGGCCATTAATACTTGTTAGGGAATCCGAGGACTACCGCTTTCAGACGTGCGATGGGTGTTTCGGTCTGAGGGAACTAAGCATAGTCCTGCTCAAGAGCCATGTTGGGGTTCGTTCCTTTCCGTGAGACGAGAACTTTCCAGCGAATCCCACCTTGGTCGACCTCGTCATGAATTTTGCAGTCCTTGTCTATGAAAACCAGAGGCGTCTTCATAATTGCAAGTACTCCTCTCCAAACCATCACAGCTTTCGGTAACGACAATGTCGTGACACCTCTGCTTTTTCTAGAGAGTCACCAACTCTAACTGACGTAATGATCGTTGTTTTGAGGATGGTGCACAACTTTAACGATGAAAACGTTTCCATAAGTCCACGACACATCCTCGCACGGCGCACTGGGAAGGATTGCGACAACTTTTTCCATTTCTCGCACTCGACGCATGGCTTGGTTTTTCCTCCCTAATTAGCCGATAGCTATAAATCTTAGCCCTTCCATGACGGTAAGGGGGCAGAACGAGGGAGCGGATGCGGGACTTACTGCCATCATCTCCAAACTGACCCCACCACGACTTATTCTCTTCTTCACAGTCCAACGAACTCTTGCGTTCGCTCACGGGAGACAACCTGGTATTATTTCCATTCTGATGCTTCCTACACCATGCCATCTTTTGATGACTTTTTGATCTCTTCCCGTAAAAGATACCAGCTTTCTTTGTATTGATGCAATGGACTTTCGCGACAGCGGTGGGCGCACAGTGGATTCACGATATGCGCACTCTCGCGTATTTATATGGAACTGAACGAATTGTGGGCGAGAAGAAACAAAATTCAGTAAGATGTCAATCACGTATAAAACCAAAACGGTATGACACTCATAGACAAGAAAACAGAAGCGCTAAATACGGCGCCAATACTTTTCGGCCACCCTGTATAGTCGAACCAGTAGAAGTGCAATATTGTAGAACTGGGGACTCAACATATACATAGAACGCTAAAAAGTACCGTAGCGTGGCCAGTATAACTAAGAACGACATGAATTCAGAACAGAACAGAAAAAACCAAAACAAATCACTGCGGGACTGACCTGGAACCTCAGTTCCAGGCTTTTTCAAATTAATTCCACGGTCTACAGGAAGAAAGCGTCTGGTGAGAAGTTGCGATATTTGCACTAGAAGAATCCAAGTTGTAGGCAGAATAGTAGTGCCAAGCACCCTGATAGAATACGACATTAAACAGAATGTTCAATGTGTACTGGTTCTATTTCGATGAGGAAACTATTAGATACTTCTGATTCTGGAACAAGCTAGACCTTAGAGATAATCACGACCTAAGAAGGCAACTGGAGAAGAAGGGCGGACACAAAGGCGCCTCTTTGATCTGGTACGAACCCCGTATGTAATTAGGTGAATGCCCGGCGGCCCAGCTCCTCCAGTGAAGCGTAGTATCTGTACCAGTAAGATCTGAGCGTTGGAGCGAAGCTAAATTTTATAAACTGTGGACGCGTTGCCCTCAGCAGAGCCTAGTAGTAAGATGTGAGATGTCGCATAACACCACTTTGGCAATGAAAAATTGTTAAAGGTACGTTCTCTATTTGCTCGTTTGGCTAACTAGCTATAACTATAATAGCTGGAATTCCAAGATGATGCTTATCACAAGGCACAAATCGCAGCAAAAGAAGCCGCCGAAAAAATGTCTTCAGATGTAAGGATGGTCCTGGTTAAGATATTACTGCATTCGTGTGCAGTATAAGAATGGGCAGAGTCAGATTGATCTGAATTGTTTTCGAATACAATTCCAATGAAAGAGTCAAATGTCTCTGGCACCTCTCAACTTCTTCCTTTGTTCGCTCATTTGCTTTTACTCCTACTGCTCTTCTGACCATACTATTATATGCTGGTGATGGAATCGTTATACGTATAGGGAACTCCAAACGGTCGCAGAGGGGCGGGACCTCGGCGCCGCTCGCTTGGGCAGAGACACGAGC
>KN727742.1:0-17804 GCA_000816745.1 Ancylostoma duodenale | reverse complement strand
GGGGCCTTGCCGGTGCTTGTGTTTTGCTTATGATTTCCACCACATTTTTATTTGTGTCCTTGTCTTTGATCCGAAATGATTGGATGAAAATATAAACAAAACATCAATGCCGGCAAAGCCCGACAACCACAACAACCAGATGGTCTGCCACGCAGCGTAGGTGCTGCGTCGCGACAGACCAAATGGGCTAGTTTTTGCGATGCGTAACGAAAACTACTGACCGGCACTACAGATACTGCCCCATCTTTCACCAAGAAAAACGGTTGCTTCATGAGGGGAAGAATAGCCTTCATTCTTCATGACTCATACTTTTTTTCAAGAAATTTGTATTAAATTACAAATAAATTCTATTCTGAGTCTCCGAGGCAGTGTGGATGCTTCAGGAAAGAAATCAGGAGTGGTTAAAAGTCAGAAATACCAACGTACTTCAACACAGTGCTCCTGTCCCTTGGAATCGTCTGGCTGAGTTGGTGCCCACGCCAGGAAGTCGACAGGAGTGCCATCAGTCCATGTCCAGTCCTTGCTACTTGGGTAATTTACCTGTTTTAGACCTACCCATGTCAACTCGTTTGAATCTGTGTACGTGTTCCCGGACATCGCCATCGCTAGATAGTCGCACATATGTTTGTAAGAAACAAAAACGAAAAGCCACAGAACTAACTCGATACAAAAACGTTCTCTTCTTTGCTGTGAATTGAAGTAAGGTGACCGCCGTTGGATTTACAGATGTTTTCCGCATTATCGAAATTTTGCCAGAGGAAGTACTGCAACGATATGAGCCAACTAATGTTCCATCCCAGGTCTTTTCATTCCTCATTTGTTTTGAATCACCTTGTAGCAGGAATTAGTCTTGGCAAAATAGGTCCATCCTGACTGACAGCGACTGGGAGGACCTGAACAGATACTTTTGGTAGACTAGAAAATAACATTTCTATTACACTCTATCGCTGTACTACTCGGTGTTAACATAGGGAGCTTGTGCTTCTTCTCAGTTGCTGCTTTCTTCTCCCTTTGGTTATCTATAACCTATTTAGTATAAAAGATTCGAAAGCGCTGTTCATGCTCTACAACAATATTGTAATCGATCCTTCTCAAACCAGCAATCCGTTAGAGCTTCAAGTCTACGAAATGGAGCATAGAGTCCTTATAAAACAGTACCAACGACATATATCTCTCCTTGCATTCGGATGAAACTCAGTAGACCACCGAGACTGTTCAAACTACCTGCACTAAGTACATATGAATGGGATGTTATGTTCAGAAAAATTGCTCGCCAGCGATCTTCCAAGTTCGAAGAATACAATTTTGGTCTCTGAGATACCAATCATTTCAAACAGCCGAATTTTCTCAGATCTACACGGACATCGTATGTATTTCTCAATCCTACCAAATTAATGAGGATATTCAGCTACAGTGGACGCCAATGGCGGTGGCCCATCCGCGGGCTCGAGAAGTACGCCGCGCAACCGCGCCCGCCATAACCGATGTATTCTGCTGCTGTTATGCTATTTCTAGCAGATCTTCTACCCGTTTCAAGGATTTTCGACCGAATAAGGAAGAAAAGCGCCTAGTATTAGCATTCCAGCGGCAGATGACACCGATCCCGGTGCGCGCGGCACGGTTGCGCGGCATCCTTCTCGGGGCCGCAGATGGACCACCATCATTGTTGTCCATTGTGTATGAATATACTCGCAAGGCTGTAGTTATCCCAGCCCACGCTTACCTCAGGGCCCACATTGCCAAAATCATCATATCGGCCTTCCAGTAGCTCTATTGATACCGTTTTTTCGCGTTTATATTCTTGTAAACCTATGCGTTCTTCAAAAACCATATTCTACTTTCTATTCATTTGAACACAAAGAGGAAATGGTGTTTCTTCTCAATTTGGCATTTTCTTTCTAAGCCCAGACACTGAACAAATCAATAGTCATAAAAAAATCTATTCATGGTGGAATAGAAGAAGAACGAAAGTGGTCTTGAATATTATGGAGCACTCCAGAAGAGAATGTCAATAGCAAGGAAAAAATCGCGTCTGATTACACTGCATATCTGAAGTTCCATTTTATGTGATAGGACATGCCTCAGGCCAAGGACCCCAGTACATCCTTCATTGATTGCGCCATACGAATACACAGACAGATATGGTGGTGCTGTGTGAATTCGTTTCTTACCTGGAGGAGCTGGACATCCAGCAGTTGGACATGGAGGACACGTCACAGTGGGAACAATGGTGGAGATAGCACAGACGTAGGGATACGAGCTGGAGCAAGATGCTGACTGCCATATACCATCGGCTGAAGACGCGATTGCGCAGGTGAATGCAGCCGACGGCTCTCCTTAATCCATACTTTCAGCACATTATCTGCCGCTAGTCCTTTATAACGTCGTACATATAGCCATTCAGAGTACGCGCAACTTGTTGACGATCTCCCACTACGTTCAGATGAACGAGAAGTTGCAACAACTAGCGAACCAAGTAGAAAGTCGGTCTTACCGCTTGCCCAATTGGTGAAGCTGACATTTTGGCCGTCTGTATACCCCCAAGCGTTTCCATTCAGTTTGTTCAGACCGATGAAGAAAGATGAGCCGATGTTTTGCTGCTGGGCCGTTTCTGAAGAACAATCCTTTTTATACAATGAACTTTGAAAGAGCTGTGGCATATGCGAATTTTGTTCCAGTTGTCGTTTTTTTTTGTTTTTTGAATTTTTCGGAAGAAACAAACCAGCGACCATCGCGTTCTCCAGTCCTCCGGCAAACGAAATAAGATGTCCTCCGAGATTGAGACATGCCTCCTCAGCCATGTAGAATGGCAGAGCGTCAGCGGAAAACTTGTAGCATCTGTAAATGTCAGTCTTTTTCAGCAATGCTCCGTACATACGTAGTTCTCTGTTCGCTAACCTGGAGAACTCCTGATGGTAGATGGTGTTTGCCGGACATGTGAAAGTTGCCGCCAGTGGAAGCAGTGCCAACAGAAGCAACTTCATCGCCGAAACACTGGTTTTCTTATCGGGATGACTTTTGCTCCTGCTTAGGGCTTCGGAGGTGATAATTCCAACGTGTTCGATGTTGTGCTGATTCACTAATAGATAGAAAGTTCTATAAACCTAAAGTGGAGAAGTTGAAAGCTACGTAAATTGAGATCATGAAATGTATGGTTTTTAACGGTAGTATGGAGAATGCAACCAACTTTCCCAGGATTTTTGCACTAAGCGGTTTCGGGGCTTTAACTAGAACGGAAGTGCAGCATCCTTAGCGCCCCCGGTCACCGACCTTTTCATCAGTGGCTGCCAAGGAAGCTACAAAAGGATCTCACTTCCATGCTAACGTTTTTTCCATAGTACATCAACCCTTCCGCTAGTTGGAATTTTTCAAAAGAATTTGCTGTCTAATCATTGTGGGCCATGTATAAATGCGTATGCTTGAGAAACACACGTTACTTGCAAAAATCGAGTTGATTTTTGCATCAATTTTGCACAAAATATGTTATGTAACACGTAGTTATATCATATTACATCATGTTGAAGTTAGCACTCTCCATGTCTTTGCTAAGTACAGTAAGTATGGCGATTGTTGGCAAGCGATGGAAGGCTCGACGAAGGCTGAGTACCCCATACAACATACATATGTTCCAACAAATTCTGAATTTGTGCATCAGAGAACGGGATGAGCAAAAATCCGTTGGGCACTTTGGGTTCATGTATGTATACTACGAGGTAAGCAGATCTCAGGCCACTACTCTACATAAGCTTGGGTTTTGCTATTTTGGACTTTGTGTAGAACCTGCAAGGTTGGAGAACCCGCTTCATTTGCAACTCGATTACTAATTATCAGTTCAAAATGGGATGTGATACATTTCGTCAGTACGTACATACGTAGGAGTCGAGGAAAAGACAACAGTTGGAAGGAGAAAATAGGGAAAAGTTCCAGCCAAAATGGATAAAAAATTCAATCGTTCTTTACGCAGCATCCTTCGTTTCCGCTATGGAACCGTAGACACAACCTGCCAATTATTTCGAAACAAGGTATCCTCTGGCTCGTGAGAGTACCCTGTTGCGCCAGTCCGCTTGGCTTTTACCTTCAAGTTTTGGTGAGTGCGTCATTCATCTCTTTCATTTTCTATCGGCTTGTCATAGTACTTCCGCTTGAACCACCAACAGCCACGAGTTCCACTATGCAGAACAAAGAAAAAGAAGGAAGAGAAGAAAAGAGTGGCAGAAATGGGTAGTCCCGGACGTGTTTGTCGGGTTTTTGACTGTGTCTTGATTTAAAGAAGAGAGCTGTTATTCCTACCAGATCGCTCCTAGTACCTCTGTAGAAAACGCTTGCGATGTAAAGGAGTTTGTCTTTTTAGAACGTGAAATTTTCTTTCAGAAGCGCCCATTATGAGCAGGTGTTTTCAGTTATGGAAAGTTATGCTCTACACCCTTATACCAATACTTGACATCATCGTTTCACTTCTAAAAGAATTTGCAAGGTATCTACAGCGCACGCTTCTTCTTTTTTTTGTATCCAACATCTGCTATTATTTGAAAGCCGATTCTCTGCACAATCACGCTGTTACGGTCATACGGCTGTAATAAAAATTTATGCTGCCATCAGTTTATAAATAAAAATTTATTGTGTAAGCTGGTCTCCTTGAAGTCAGCTTATTAAGTGTCAATGGCTGGCGGGCTTCTTGCACACGTATGCTCGCATCTCGAGGGTGCATTGGCAGTCATCCCAATGCTGGTAATTGTTGTCTTTCGCAGGGATCCGGCCCAGGTAGTCGCTGTGAGTCTGAAATGAAATAGTCTGCGTAGAACACATGGTGTCGTGCATAGCTCTGCATCAGGCCGAAACTGTTTAGGTATTAGTGACTACTAACTGTTATTAGAGATTATTACATATTCCATTCAAGTGTGATAATACGTATTACTTAACATCAACCATTGTTCCTTTTTTTTCAAACTACTAGGCCAAATGTGAGTGCCATCTTACAAAGGAAGGATACTTGTTCAAAGTGGCCACTCCTAGTACTTTGTGTGTTAGCACATGCAATTTGCAGCTATTATGCCCAATCCATTGCCCAATTCCTAGCGAGTTATCGCGTTTGATGACAGCTTTCTGCCTATAAACCACTGAGTGCTTGTCGAGAGAACGGAACCCATGCTAATGTGCTGTTGAAACATATGTATGCCCCGATTTACGCTCGTTCATGAGAGTCGTACTCTACGGTCAGTTCAAGAAAATGAGTATAACTCACTTTAGAGAAGAGCACAGAGAATTGGGACAGCATGCTCGATAACGCGGAAGGCTGCATATGACAGTACACATCACATTACGAATAGTCATTTTAACCAGGTATTGTTAGTTGCAAGCGGGGTCTTTCCTCGGATGCTGAGGTCACCAAACTTACAGTAGTTTTCCTGGGACGCAGACTCTTGAATTGCCTACAAAAGGCGTGAATTTTGGCCTGACAAGCCGGATGCACTTAATTCATCATAGCAAAAGCGAGGACCATCATCTATCATGTGAACATGGCTCGGTAGAGAGCGTGGAACTGAGCTGCGATCATACACCTACATCAGGCATGCGCGTGCTTTCGTTCTACAATCCTTTCCTGAATAAATTTTACCTGAGCGCAATGTTCTTTGCCTCTTTTGTCGTCTGGCTGAGAAGGACCCCACTTCTGGTAGTCGAGCGGTGTACCGTCAGTCCAGGTCCAAGCTTGTGACGTTGGGTAGTCAGCTTGTTTCAGGCCAATCCATGTGAGATCGGCTTCCTTCTTGTATTCGACACCAGCTTTTGAAATGTCTGGAACATGGTTATGCCTCCCGTATAGGAAGAATTCTTCAAAGATATCCTTATGCACAGTGCGATAAAAAAAAACGATGCAAGGATGTGGTAGACACGGATGTCTAAAATTGCCCAAAAATTTGTCTCATCAACTAGTGAATCCAGAAAAAGCTCGTTTTACCAAACAATTGCACCATTTACGATTTTTGGAACTTGCAAGCAAAGGTCTTTTTGTAAGCCCCCAGAAAATCGCAGTAACGCAGTATTCACGCATTGTGTTTTCAAAGAATGGGATATGATACTGAGTAAAGTGCCAGATATTATACCTATTTTGATTTGTATTATTTCTCTTAACAAGCTTCTTCAACAGAAACCCACCGGCAACAAATACATTCTCTTCATCGCTGTGGATTGAGGTAATATGCCCTCCATTAGACATGCAAACCATTTCTGCGTTGTCGAACGTGGCCCACAAGAAGTACTAAAACAACTTCATCTACTAATTTTTGTGTACAAAATTCCCAAAAAAAATCAAGCGTACCCTGTAGCAGGAGTCGGTCTTGTCAAAGTAGGCCCATCCTGAGTCACAGTGGCCAACGACCGCTAAACGCAGTACCCTTCTTAACAGATATAGTACTGCCACGTTTTATAAGCTTACGTGGGAACGTCGGGCATCCGCCCGGTGTCGGACACGGTGGGCAGGTTGGCGCTGGGACACTGGCGGTGATGGCACAGACGTAGGGGTACGCTGTGTTGCAGGCGACACCTGTCCATGTTCCATCCACGCTGTTCATCACAGCACACGTTGCTGTACCGTTAGGTTGACCTGAGACGAACTTTTTTTTAAATTGTGAGGAAGTATTAGAGAAAATCACTGTAATCAATAACGCACTAGCAGCCCAGTTGGTGTAGTTAGAGTTCGAACCGTCCGACCAGCTCCATGAGGGCGCGGACAGTTTGTTCAAGCCGATGTAGGAATAGCGTGTTTTTTGTGACTGCAGCGTCTCTGGAAAATTTTCTCAGTAATCCCACACCTTGGAACTCTCAATAAGGTCAACTCTAAGATGTAGTTTCGCACCTGTCAGCATCGCATTTTCAAATCCGCTGGAAATGGAGACAGCATGACCACCAGCAGAGATGCATGCTTCTTCAGCGAGGTAGAAAGGTTGTGGATCGCTCACAAACTTGTAACACCTACAAATTGAAACCTACGCTATCGATAGCGTTACCCTCATCGTAGATATCTAAGATAAGTTCACCTGTTGAACTCCTGGTGATATATGGTGCCTAGGGGACAATTAGCGCTACCAAGTGCGAACAGAGCAGCCATGAAGAGCAGCATAACGCCAACAAAGTTCTTATCTCACGCAAAGCATCGAATCGGCTGCTGTGCTATCATTTGAATCCGCTCGCTTATTAGATTTCTTTCACCAATCATCTGCGGGACATATTTTCACATATCGTTAACAACCTTTGAAGGTGACAGGATAAAAAGGCAAACAAAACCTCATCTAAAACGTTTATTGCTCACCAATTGTTGCTAGTTTTTACACTGATTCCCCTGTAGATTGTGTGAAAAGGTCTACTATGAGCTGCACATTCCGAATAGCAAGCCCAGCTGAGATTTTGAATACGGATGTATTTTCGTACAGTATGTTCATGCCGCGTTGACCGGTCTTCGTTGAAAATTCTTCACAAATATTGTAGATGCATGCGTCCGACGCATCACTGACTCATACATCTGGTATAAATTGTCCTTGGTGTAGAAATTCTTTCAATAATCGCTCCACTCCCCTACAAAATCACAAGTTTGCAAAGCGACTGTACCCTACATACTGTACCTCCAAACAACACCGCGTGCGTACCATCGTGGATAAGAAGCACATGGAAAGTTAAGGAAAATCTCAAAAATAGAGCTATTAAAAATAACTTGGTTCAAGTCTGACTTCAAGTCTAACTTAATTAATTCATTGAAAACAAACATTAGAGATCAGTGATAAAAGTAAGGAAATGAAAATGAAAAAATTTATTTTCGTGGATTAAGAACACTTTACTTTCACGAGAGTAACCGATAATAGAGCAAAATTCAGCGTTGGAACTAGAACAATGCCACACGACATTAAGTGCACCTGTTAGCCATTTTAATATCCGTGGAAATAGAAATTTGACACTTTTGTTGAAGTTTACTATAGTTATCGAATAAAAAGGTGGTTTTCCTACCATTACAGTTTGCATCACACCTGATTGTTCCATAACCAAGTCAAGAAAGTAAAAATTAAGTTAAAAACAGAAGAGTCCGCTTCGTTTTAGTTGGTTTTTTAAATGCTTAGGCGGGACTACTTTTTCAGCATCATCTGGATGAAATCGGTGAACGTTTTAAGGTTCCATCCGCCAGATTTCGATCTTCCCATTCCCAGGTGTTGCACACATGGGTGCGTTCTTGTTCCCTCCCTTCCTTTTGTTTTAGCAGCATGCCCTAATAAGATAAGATAATGCGATAGCGGAACTTCTTCGTCATTAATGAGCTTCTGTGATTAGTTTCACGGGTGTATTCTATTCTCTGATCTTTGAACAACCTTAGAGGACAGAGCGTACTCTTTCTCTTTTTATGCAGCTATTATTATTTGGGGCGCGTGTGGCGCAGGGGTAAGAGGCTAGCTGCGCACGCACACGATCGATGGTTCGATCCCGCCCGAGGCCAACCAAGCCTTCCATCCCTCCGGGGTCAGTAAATTGGTACCAGAGGAGTCTGGGAGGCTGAAGCACTGACTTGATACATCAGATGCCCCCGCAAGTCAGTATAGGGCACATACGCATTCAATGCCTCTACGATATCCAAATGAAGTCGAATGCGTGGCGGGATTGATTGACGCCGACCACTTTATCCTTTATCCTTTATTATTATTTGGGGCCAAACATTACTACTAGCCAATGTTACAAAATCTTCTGGTTATGGCGTTCTTTACACCGTAGTTTTGTGCACGTGAATTATGTATTCCTCGTGGTTTTCCGGAGTATGAATATAATATAATATATATGAGCGACTATGTAGTACAACTGGAAGGCATGGGAAAAGCCGACCGTGTTGTTGGCAGCAAAATGAAGTGTTTTCGTATTTTCCATGTGCCCATTTGTACAAATGAGGTCACAGCTACTTCTGCTTTGCATAATTAGTCTTGCAACATGATGACTGGCTAGAACTTTATTATATGCTCTACTTGTACAAAGTATGATCAATGTGAGGCAGGCTTCTTGCAGACGTACGCTCGCATCTCGGTCGTGCATTGGCAGTCATTCCAGTGCTGGTAGCTGGTATCCTTCGCGGGCTCCTTGCCAATGTAGTCACTATGGGTCTGGAAACGAATACTATTGGTACTGACATACTTGAAAAACTATCAGAACATTTTTACTCACCTGACCACAGTGCTCCAGTCCCTTATAATTGTCGGGCTGTCCTGGAGCCCACATCATGTAATCCACCGGCGTGCCGTCTGTCCACGTCCATTTTGTATCCTGGGGGTAATTGGCCTGCTTTAGACCGATCCACGTGAGGTCGGCGCCACTCTTGTAGTCGGTACCAGATTTGGAAATATCTACAGCGTTTCATTTAGATATGTAGTAATTTGTTTGAGACCTCAGAACAAAGTAACTGGACCTGCAACGAAGGTATTTTCTTCACTGCTGTGTATGGAAGCGAGGTGACCTCCATTCGATACGCACACTTGTTCGGCGTCCTCGAAAGTGGCCCAGAGAAAGTACTGAAATGGACACAGTGAAAGTCGCCAATCTCGATTTACCTGAGGGGTTAGCTTACTCTGTAGCAGGAGTCAGTCTTTTTGAGGTAGAACCAGCCATTTTGGCAGTGGCCTGGTTGACCTTAAAGGATGCAGTCGTTCATGTTCCACTTTAGAGGAAGTAGCTTCAAATTTCACTCACGAGGAGGTGCAGGGCACGTTGGGAGGGCTGGACATGTGGGACAGGTGACCGGAGGGATGTTGGAGGTGAAGGCGCAGACGTACGGATACGAAGAAGCGCAGTTAACGGAAATCCAGCTACCGTTCAGAGCCTCTACTGTGCACTGAGACGACGCAGAGGGCTGACCTGAAAAAGCATAACTGAGTCTTTCAGGTAGTTCCTTCGGGGTTTCATTTGCACTTGCCTTACGCTTGCAATTGCCTTCTACCTACTCGTTTATCAAAGGTCCTCGTAGTTTTGCAATTTTGCTAGCTTTTCCCCATTCTCTACTATTTACCAGGGGATAGAAACATTTGAATGTGCTTCTCTTGCTTTGTCATTATTTTCTGGATGACTCATGCAGCTTTCCTAATTTTCTGGTGAACAAAAGTGGGAAAAGTTTCTGTCCAAAATGTCCGAGAAGAACCACGGATACATACAATGGCGTGGTTAATGCGTGGGCAACAATGTCGAACCTCACAGTTCGTAGATCTCACTAAGAGCTTAATATTGCGCAAGTGCGAGGTGCTTCCATTAGAGGTATATCTGCTTCCCCAATGTTCAAAACTAGTATGCACGAGGTAAGCGTTTAATTCTCACAAACTGATTAAATCTCCAGGAACATTCCCGAGTCTGTCCGAAATTGGAAACAAAGAAGAACGATTTTGCAAAGTTCTCCTCCCATGAAACCACTTCAGAAAATTCTGTCTGGAAATTCTATCTGGACGTTTATTGAATAAACAAAAATAGGAACGTTGTCATTGAACGGTAGACTGGGAAAATCAACCCAGATTCCGCAATCTTTCTGCTTTATAAGATTATTGACACTTGAAGAAAAAAGTCCAATAGCTTTCTCTTCAGCTTTGTAACAAGAAGTGATGAATATTCCTTGACAATTATTCGTGACTAGATTGTGAGCGGAAGGTCGTGTTACTTCTTTCCGTTCATAGGTAATCCAAGTAGCAAAGCGCACTCAAGGACATCATATGCATTAGCCACCACCATGTAGCTGCGAAGTTCATCCCCCTCGAAAAAAGGAGCCTATTTGCGAGCGATCCTCAATAGGTGCACAACCTTATACGCCTGCGCATTGCATGGCAGGTATTCTTTTCTGTGCGATTTAGGATGACTGAAGACTACAGGGTATCATAAAAGTACCTGGCCCCCAATTCGTAAAAGTGGAAGCATTGTAGCCATCGATCCAAGACCAATCGCTGCTCACCATACGATTATAGCCGATGAAGAAGGGGCCCTTCAGGTTTTGTGAGGTAGCGGTTTCTGGAACGATGGAAGTGTTAACAAAATTGCTCACGAGAGAGCTACATAGTCATTCAAAATGTTGTGCGCACCTGCCAGCATGGCATTCTCGAAGCCATTTTCCACTGACACCAGGTGTCCTCCGATGGCTTGGCATGCCTCCTCTGCCATATAGAATGGCTGTCTATCTGTGCTGAATTTGTAGCATCTGAAACCACGTTCATTAACTACTATGAGCGTTCTTTTTACCGCGACAGATTCCTCCAGCAAATTCTTGTGATGACCTCAGTAATTAGGGTTACTCACCTTCCGAACTCGGGATGGGAGATGGTTCCAACTGGGCAGTCAGCAAAGACCGCTGGAAGCAAGGCGACGAACAGCAGCAGCAGCATTGTGCTCTGTGGTCTTATCAGCTCACCGGAAAATCACAGTTTGCGCCTTGTCGGCCACTTCGACCTACCATTCTTCACAACTACCTTTGCGATGCAATTAATTTTTCAAAATACATGTAATACTGTGCTGGATACCTTCGTAACAGTGACGGAAGCAGACAGGAGGATGGCGTGGAACGCAATTATTAAAGCTATTGTTTTAAACAAGAAATATTAGGTTGGTGGGAAAATTTGTCGGTTTTTCTTAAAAATTCTTTGATTCGATGCAGTGTAACAACGAGATATGATAACGGTCTTGTAGAGCAAATCTGCTCCCCTTTGCTATGGGTTCATTGGATATCCACTGCGTTTAGGACGCAGGAAATGTTCGAAAACTCACAGAAACCGCATTTTCAGTTTTCCGTTTTTCGCGCGATTTTGCACCAAGGCCACAAGCAATTTGGTTCCGAACACCTTCCTTTCACTCAAACTAGAAACCACTACCAACTCCACTACCAAGCTCTGGCTTCCCTGCTCCCGTCTCAGCGAAATGCAGACAAGCACATTTTGGAGCATTTCGTTTGCTTTTTCTCTAACCTGTCTTGGACGACAGAATCCATGCTGCTATTTCGATGCAGTACATTAAGCATTACCCACAGCTGTTATTTGGTCCAAAAAGTCGGGGGTGCTTCTATAGAAAAACGCTCAAGATGCGAAAAGGCCTGCGCAGCCAAACCCGGCCAAAATTCGCGTTTAGGACTTGTTTTAAATTCCGACAACTTTGCCGGATGTTTTACAACTCATCACATTCTTCAGGAATTTTGAGGCATATGTCACCTCCCCCATTTTCAGAAGCTCTCACTACGCAAGAAAAAAAATCGCCAAACATACCGGCACAAAAATTGCAGTCTCTGATTTTTCCGCTTCGCAGCTTATCTTGTTCTGAACATAGGGCGCCAGCGACGTGCTCATAAAATAATTTCTAGTCAGTCTGCTAGTCATAGAAATTATACCGCTTATCAAGATTGTAGTTCGGTAAAGTTGTGGTAAAAATGATGCCAGGACCGAAAGAACGACAAAACTTTTGCACCAACCTAATAGTCAAAAATAAAAATTTAAAAACCATAGCGGAAATAAGGAAATGGTAATGAGATCTTGCAAAATTTTGTGAGGTAATTCTGAAAATTTCGAGAGATTCAGAAGTGATTTAAACATGGAAGCGGTGCTACAGAAATGCTTGATGTGTTCACTAGTGATAGTGACTGAAAACTATCATGAACGAACTTTATACTGTGTTGAGCCTGACCAGGTTGTTAGAGGGTATATTTATCATAGAAGGATGGTAAGGCCTGTGACATGCTTCACAGTGACCGCGTCGTCGCGGTCATTTAGCCTCAGCCTTCTTCGTACAACTATTCTTAACTCAGGCATTCGTTGGGTTCAACCAGCACGAACGGGAACGGTTCGACCCCATTTACATCTGCGGTCGAACCCCTCGTTCCACCCCTCATGTGCTGTGTTCGTCCCCTCACTTACTGCGTTTGTCCCCTCACGTGCTACTGTGCCACCCGTCACGTGCTGTGTTCCTCCCCTCATCTGCTAGGTTCCTTCCCTCACGCGCTGCTGTCCCACATATCACTTACTCAGTTCTTCACAAAAAGAACTCTGCTCGTCGCCCTACGGGCTTCGAGCTTCGACCGTAAATTATCTGATAAGGTATACGCCAGGCCGTACGTCGTGAGGAAAGACAAAACACTAGAATTAGGGAGAGAAAAGCCACCAATGCGGCACGCTCACTTGACCTACTGCTATCTAACTATCATTTCTTTCAAGCCCTCAAGAGACATACAAAAGGCAAGAATCTCCACAATAAGTGTCAGCTCAAAGGTGATTACGTATATAATGGTGATTATATTGCAAATTGATGTTGTAACTTAATGAGAAAAAATAAGTTCCAAAATCATATCGTAAGTGCCTCGAGACTGTCTGGGCAACTCATTAACACATTATCTAGACGATCCTGCTGCTTATTGAAGTCGTAATGTGGCTCCATTTCCTCGGAACCTAGTCCATTCAAATTTCTCTGCAAGGAGAGCGAGCGCAAAACGAAGCTGGCATGGAGTATAAACTTGTCCGCCTACGCGAAACTTCTTCGAAGACCAAGAAGTCTCCAAAAATATCGTGGAGACGTTAAATTCTGTCACTCTATTTTCATTGTGTGGCCTTGCGTTTTACATTTTATGAAAATGGGCAGTGTCGCACAGTTTTGTAACAGGATGGCCTATTCTTAGATATCATATGTTTCGTGTTACGCCATATCTTGTAGGAAACGAATACGAACATTGCACTACGGTGGAACACGCATACTTGGGAAGAGAGTTTCTTCTAAAGTCTGAAAAAAAAACATTTGTGCATTCACAAAACATTAATCAATAAGACCGTTAGTTTCCACGTTTTATGATATCAGGTGCTCAGGTTCTAGGATTAAAATCAGCAACTTCTTCTGAATATAATCCAAATTCTGCAAGATGTTTAATTTTGCCCCATTGGTGCCAAAACCTTCAATTCTTCAAAAATATGATTTCCGTTCAATACCTATTCTCAGGGCAACAACTAGCGTTCGTCCTTGTAAGTGTTGACTACACAGGAAAATTTTAAAGGCGGAGATAAGGGCAACTTATACTAAATGCGTGCCTTTGACGCGCTTGTGTCTCCATGATGAGAATAGGACGAGTCGCATCGCTGACTCAGCTCAGACGCATGCGTCTATGGCCTCAAGGTAAACGCACGTTCTTTTCACTGAAGATGCCCATGTCGCGTTGATCGATCTATACTAAAAATCGTTCGCAAATGGATGTGCGCGCTTGGCGCACACACCCCTGATTAAATTGCCCTGCAAACTCGGGGATCCATATCACAACTGTGAAGAACTACTTTTATTTGATGTTTCACACGCACATGGTGGAATTAGCGAAGGGCCGGCTTCTTGCATACATAGGCGCGCATTGACGTTGAGCACTGGACGTCATTCCATCGCCTGAAATCCGTATCCTTGGCGGGGTTCTTGTCCAGCGAGTCGGTGTACATCTGCAAAACTCAACTGATACAACGCTTGACTGTGGAGAAGGTTCACTTCTAACCTGGGCACAATTCTGAAGGCCAGTGATGTCTGCCGGTTTTCCATGAGCCCAGTTGAAATAGTCAACGACTGATCCATCCGTCCATGCCCAAGTCGCATTTGCTGGATAGTTCGGCTTCCTTAGACCGATCCACGTCAGCTGCTTTTCGTTTCTATACTCAATGCCCATGTGAGTGAGGCCTGTAGGTCGCAAAGATATCGTTAGAAGGCAGCCACACATAAAGAAATGACTCATTTATTCACTAGAGACGAATGTGTTCTCTTCATCGCTGTGAATCGACGCCAAGTGGCCATCAATAGACGAACATACGGTTTCAGCTTGATCGAACGCCGCATTGACAAATGACTGAATTGTATATATTCTTCGGGAATAGAGCAGCGGCATGCGCTAGCACTGACCAGGCTTTCGAATAAAACGTTTTTTTCGCTTACCTTGTAGCAACTATCAGTTTTCGAGAAATATGTCCACTCCGAAGGACAATGGGCAGGTACAGCTGTAAAATCACCGTTTTAGTATTCAGCCTCAATCATTTTCGCAGAGCTGTCCCTGTACCTATTTCGCAAAAATTAGTGAGAAGATATAAAAACCCCGTAATGTTTTGACCAGCAGCGGTATCGCTGCTTAAATATGCCATGAGCGCAAGGCGTGTCATGATCGGTAGATCTATACTGAAAAATGATTATGAACACCAACGCGGTGGAGAAGGGCAGCTGAGAGGCGTTGTTACTGGAGGACAAGTTGAGGTAGGTGGATTAGTGGAGGACTGAACGCACACGTAGGGGTACGCCGTCGAGCATGACACAGTAATCCAATTACCGTCACTTGAGTTCTCGGCTGCACATTGAGCACTCGCATTCGGCTCGCCTGAAAGAAAATAAGCGCTGCTGAATTCTAATAATTTTTCCAACTAGTAATCAATTACATGACTCTCGTCCGTAGAGAGGAAGCTCTGGAAAATACATGGCTCCAGTACATACATACGTAGAAATAAAGCTTTGGAAAATACTCTCCAGTTTTGGCAGGAGTGGGGGAAGAGATTCCAGCAAAAAAAGGGAACCTCAGCAGAGTCACATCGGTTTTGATTGTGCTTGAGCTGGGGACGAAAAAGCTTGCAGCAAATAAGACAAACCAGTGCACTGAATGTTTTGAAAGTTTTTATCAAATGCGTGAAATCGTGGAATTGCAGGTCAATTACGATAACAAAGGAAAGGACATACAGAAAAACTATCTCAGATACTGTTTCAGATATTTCAGATGACTATTTCAGATTAGGTGTATGAGGATTTTGTCAATCCCTCAATGGACTCAGTTGAAAATAACTCCGCGGTTCCTCTTTGAAAGTTCCTATTATTTTTTTTTGAAAATAACTCCGCGGTTCTTCCAGTTTTAGAGCAAGGGAAATTCTAATTTTTCACAGCACCTGGTGCCCATCGTGTGTAGTTGATCGAGTTTCCGTCGGTCCAAGACCACTGGCTTTTCATAAGTCGATTC
This sequence comes from Ancylostoma duodenale, assembly GCA_000816745.1. Taxonomy (NCBI): domain Eukaryota; kingdom Metazoa; phylum Nematoda; class Chromadorea; order Rhabditida; family Ancylostomatidae; genus Ancylostoma; species Ancylostoma duodenale. The sequence goes on along the minus strand of KN727742.1, from coordinate 1,816 downwards.
ATCCCGGTATAAAACGGTCCTTTTATACCCTGCTGCGTGGCATATTCTGGAATATTTTTCCCAAGCGAACATGACGTGACCGAGGAACACACGCACTCACGAGATAGCCATATGTTCTCTGTTGAACTGTAGATGGAAACTAAATGAGCGTTCGTTTCCTGGCAGTTTTCCTCGGCCATGTAGAAGGCTTGCGTGGCAGTGACAAACTTGTAGCATCTGGAAAAAAGGCTCGGTTACGTAAAACATTCGGAAAACTGCATCTAGCGAGCCAACGTTTACAACTCTGCAAGAAGGAGATTTTTTGCTCTTCAGTATAAGAATTTCTAATCTTTTAGATGCCAGTAACGAGGAAGAATATCCAAAGAAGGTGACACCTGATTTAGGATCCGTCTCCCCAGATATGTGGCGTTGCTGTGCTTTTATCAACTGCTGATCAGGCATTCTATGCTCTTCAACAGATGTCCGCTGTCTTTGTTTGACAGAACTGAAGAAGCAGTTTGAGAACATTTGCTTCCAACAATCTTCAGCAGTGCGACCACCATTTTATGTCTGCATTTTTTTTTTGAAACTTGTCCTCAATAGATCAAAATCGGAACTATTTCTTAATAGATTCGTTTCTGAAGTTTTGGCCGTCCGAATCCCAAAGATGGCAAAGAGTTTGGTTTTTCTTCCCATCCTCCACCCACAATTTACGCCCAACACAGCTACGCTCTTCACCTCGCACGAGATACACATCTCCCAGCAAGACTCCCATTCCGGTAGAGATTTCCCATATTGGACCTCGGCACAGCTCAAAATTTTTTTGAATAATTGGTTCAGAAGGGCTTCAGATGCATTATTGCATGCATTCTGTAACTGTTCACAGTTCCATGATGGCATAGTTAGCGAATTCGAGTTAGCAAGAAATATAATATGAAGGCATCCATGTGAACTGGCTGAAGATGGGCGGAAGGGGAAATTCGAAAAGGATGCAGGTAGTGTTTATCTCTTAATTGCAAGACCAATAAAAGACCATCTGCTTTCCCAAACTTCTAAGCGCGCACGTGGCACTAGCTGAGTGCTTCCCTAATGACCGAGCGGACAGAACACGAATTACGACGATTCAGTTGGACGCCTCTACCTGTTAGTCTGTTGCTGATAGACGTAGCCGAATGGACAGGTTGCCAGTGTCAGTTGCAACACGCAGAAGAGTAGAGACCACAACATGCCTGCTCTGTCTGCCTTATCAGACAGTACGGGCTCTACGCATCAGCTAGACTTCCAACCTTTGAACATTTACTTGGAACAAACTTGATCGCACTACAATAGAGCTTTCTTTTGGCAAGTGAGGAGTGGAAACATTTTAGAAACATTGAATAGAAGTGGAATAAGAAGTATTCAGGTTTTTTTTTCTTCCTAGTTTACACGCAATATTTTGGGTTTCATGCAGGTTACGCACACCCCTGTGGAGCCCTGAAGGTTTACATGAGGCGTTTTGCGCTTCACCAACCGACAAGTCATTTGCGAATCGAAACCTATAGTGATCTTCGAAGGGGCTGACCTCATTGCGTATGGCTGTGGAGGAAGAGAACGGATGTCGCTGCGCACTGTCGCATTCTGTATATATAAAAGTGAAGGTTTGTGTGTCTGTGTTTGTTTGTTTGTATGTTTGTATGTTCAGAATAGAAATCGCGGAGGATGAACCGATCGGCACCAAATTTTGCATGCAGGTTCTCCGGGAGCCGGCAGAGGTTATAGGCTACTTTTCGCCTGGGATTATCGATTATTTCGTATTACGATTATATATATATATATATATATATATATATATATACTA
>KN727740.1:4971-17151 GCA_000816745.1 Ancylostoma duodenale | reverse complement strand
AGGTGTTCGTTCGAGAATGTTCAGCCCAAATAGACCTGCACCAGGACAGCCATGCGCATTACAACCAAGGAAGGCAAAATCTGTATGTACCTAGTAACTATTTGTTTGAAGCTCTATAATGTTTACGGTAAAAAGCGTTGTTCATCAATGTGGCACAGATTTCACAATTCAAAACGTCCCTCGTTCTCATGGATATCACTCTAACATGAGTCAGGATTACACATCCATGCACCCTCCCACCCTCCAGTTCTGTCGAGGATGACGGAGAGAAAAAGCAAGCCAAGCTGATAAGAAACAACGAATCCTTGACATTTCTTCCACTTTTCCGATCCTGAAAACAAAACGGTTTCCTCGAACAAGAATAAACCTGCAGAACAACCCGAAAGAATTCGGCTCTACGAGCGAAATTTTCGTGTTTTTCCCACCCTAGAATCAATACAATTGCTAGGATAAAATTGCTGAGGTAAAATTAGCGGCATTCCGCCGGATTTCATTCGTGTTGTCTCCAGCAACTACACGACCAGTATAGTGGTGAATGATTGTTTTTGTTTCTTTTGCGTTCAAAACACAAAAGTTGAGGAAAGCAAAGGTAATGGTTGACTCATCTTTAGTGATTTGGTTAGGTAAAACATGGAAAATATATCTTTTTACTTAAGTTCCAGAGGTTTTCCAGAGGATCAAAGGCATTGATTAGATCAAAGGAATGTGAATGGAGGCAAATCGATTCCATTCCTGACAATGGCTCTCTTGTGTTCCGTTCCCGACAATGGCTTTCTTATGCTATTTTCTTTATTTTGTTCAGTTTACTGTGTTCCACCAAGAATCTAATCCATTTTATTCAATCCATTTGAAATGATTCAACCGAAAAAGGATAGGGGTATTTGGAAGAATACCCAGTCGCCCTTTCTTGGCGTAACTTACTTTTTTTGCGATTTCTTGCAGAAAGTTAGCGGCATGAGTGACAATAAGATAGCGAATTTCTGGTCAAGCTCCTGAACGTTCCTCGTAGAAACTATTTTACTTATACTACGGCTCCAACACCTAGTTAGGATGGTCTCGTGAAGTTTCTCATGTGAATGCTGCGCGCCTATCATGATATTTCCTTTAATCCTTTTTTTCGGGTTTCTTCTTGTAACAAAAATGAATAGGTGGAGCTAGAATTAATCGTTTCTTCAGGCATTGAATATCCAATTTTATTCATCTTTGTTCCGAAGTCGTTTGGTAATGAGAAACTTGCAAAAATACCCTGCGAAAGCCTTCTTTTTTGTGGCAACAGTTCCAAGCCATTTTGTGAAATATGTACAAAATGAATTGTCTTTTATTTCGACTTCCTTGCTCTATTTTACAATTGGTACATGATCTGTTACAATACATTCTTGTTACTTGCTTCTATTTGAATTTCATTTGCATTTTCTTGTCGCTATATAGTAAATGTTGTTGGAAAATATCATTTGATAGCTATTCCACTCAGAAATAACTTTTATAGGATTGACTGGTTGGTGCCAACGTGAGACTAGTTGCTGCTATGCACCACGGAAGGATTTTCTTCGCTGTTTTCGAGGTGGGTGATTCAACATTCTTTGTGTCACACAAAACCTGAAACCTCCTGAAAACTGAAAACTTCTTGATAACTTAGAAAGCTTCCACCCATTCTTGTTGTTAGTGCTATAACACGCGAGATAGTCACTTTCTGGATAGAATCCGGAATTCGCTAGGAGAACGCTGGGAGCAACGGTATGCTGACATAGTTTGGACGTGTATTCGTGTGTGTCTGTTGGCTCCATTTCGCGCTGGCCGCCCATTATCCACCGTATTCAAATGGGCGGGCCAGCTTTGAATAACTTTGGCATTATTAAAGCTGCCACAGCTCTCGAGTCTCATGACTAGGCGATGCGCGGTTCCTCGTCGCTCCTTCTGATTGTTTTGTTACACACGTGACTTGCATTTCGTCTATTCCAGCTTATTTTTGCTCTGTAGAAATTTTGATCCGGGAAAAGCTAGTAGACAGACTGAAAAGTTGGCCCTCCATAAGAACTCAGAATAACTCTTTTGGCTTTTCGCATAGTGTGACAAGGAACTTCTTTTTTTTTCTTAGAGGATATTTTGAATTTTTTTCCTCAGAAGGTCTTTTGAATTTCCAACTGTTTTTGCTGAGTTTTCGATTGCCAAGTTTTGAAGAAATAAACGGCAGTTGGTGTGCGGAGCTTCTTTTTTAAAGTCTGAGAATGTTACCTTCCAGAAGAATGAAATATGTATGCAACTCTGCAAATACATGCTTCTGTCTCTCACATTTTAGAACACTATGTTTGGTAGAGTTCTGCCCTACTTCCCGGCACTTCCGTGAACCGCAATGTTCCTTGTGCAGGTCCCGGTAAGAACAAAACTTCCTTTATTGCCTTTTTTTGGGCCAATAGCCTACAAGTTTGTTAGGTGTTTACTCTAATCTCTATTTTTTATGAGAGCAGTAGACCTAATCGTCTTTCTTGGGAACCCATAACGAGCCAGCTCAGCAGAATGATAGCTCCTTATCAAAATACCTATAAGTGTAAAATCCTCTTCCAGCATACATCTCTAAAAATTCTCAGAAAGTATTCCCGAGTTTTCACTAACATTTCGCAAGTTGGTGTTTCCAGAAAATGTTTTCCTTCTGAGGGGTCCGATCAATTAGTATCTTATCTTCGGAACATGTGTCGGAAATGCGCGGATCTTGCAGTTGTTTCTGCTGTTTTGTTTGTGGTATATGTGTGAACACATGATTAACTGAACACATTTGTTTGTGGACTAAATCCCTCAACTCCATCGTTTGCGACCTGCTGTTCTTCTAGAGATGTTCCTAAGTGGTTATTCCTGACAAGCCTGAGTATTTCGAGCACATGAATCAGCTTAAATCATTGATTTTTCGCGCTTATCCCGGCCAAGGTTTTCGTGACCGTGTGCTCAGAGCGCCGAACGGCGTTGCACTTCCAAATGCTCGCGGTTCTCCTGGATACGAAGACTCTCGAGTCGCATGACTCTGGATTGGCGCCCGTGGATATACAAGCTTTACGATTTATTAATGCCTTCAAATCACGTTGTTGTCTGTTAACAGCACTCGGGAAGAGATATCTGGGATGTTTTTCATTCCTAAATATGATCGAAGACGACTTTTAGCCCTGGGCCAGTTTCCAGCTCTAAGATTACCCATGTTAACCTATTCAAATTTACCCCTTGACTGACATGCGTCAGCATGTTTACCTACGCGTTGCAATGTCTATACCCAATGCTATCCATGGTATGAGTTTACCCGCCCTTCCAATGCTGGATGGGTCTTTGCCTAGTATAAAAATAGATCTTCACCCACCATCAAACTCATTGAGGGCAGATTCTCTTCAATTACGGGTTGTGTGAAGAGTTGTCTGAATTGTCAAACAAGCAAAATATCTGGAATAAAATGAAATAAGATAAAATAGTTTCCTGAAATAATGAAATAAAATATCCTTGAAGTTGCAGATCCAAGCAAATGTCAACAAGTTTCCCAAGTGAGTCCGCGCTTTATGCTCCCTCTCCCTCCTCACCTGTACTCTTTATGTGACCCACTTTGGCTCTTTTCATATTTTTTCGTCGTTTGTTGTCACCTAAGAAATCGTACTCTTGAACTTGGCATTTCATGGCAAACATCGTAGATTTCTACTTTGAATAATCCTGAAATGTTTGAGAAACCGTCCCATGGCTCAGACTGGAATAGCATGACATGTGACCAAGACGTTAGGCCTGCAGGCGGTTTAAGGATTTAGAACTTTACCACTAGAGTGCTCTCATTTCCAGGCTACCTAAATTCATGTAAGCGAAGGCAAGATGAGTTTCATCGGTATTGATCCATGCACTCCCATCAGCTGATAAGATGTCCTCATTCCTTGAGGAGAGTCCGAGGAACCCGCACAAACTTGTACGTGCGCTTATATGGTGTATTTCACCGGAGAACTCAATTGTGAAGATATTAGAGAAAGAGAGAACGCGAGAAATAGTGTAATATTTGGAGAAGGAGACGAGAAATGCTATTTATAAGGACACATACTCAACTATCGTCGTTTTTGAGACGGACTATACCCTTGTGAATAAATGAATATGTGTCCCGAAGAGAAGAGCTCTCAGTGGTGGTCCCTTTTCGATGGTCGAGACGACGAATCGAAAAATAGCGCTCTGAATCCGAAGCATTTTCGCTGCACGTCCGTCCCGTTGCGCTGCTGCTGCGCTCGCCAATATTTTGGGAGCGAAGCATTGTCTAGTGCTTATCGTCGTACATCATCTGTAACATTTTACGCTCGGCTATCGGCTCGGCTTTTTGGCGACCTCTTCGCTTCTTGTGCTCATCATCATACAACAACACCGTAACGCTAAGAACGATGAGTGATAGTGGTGTGATGCACTGCGGCGGCCCCTTCACATCTTTGTACCATTCACTACTTTGTGCCAGGAAAACGCCAATTCCAGAACAGGTCCCTTGTACTAGAACAAGCGGGGCGATAACTCGTACGTTGGCCGGGGCGATCAGAAATTAGCGCGACGGCGGCAACAGCATAAAATTTGTGTGCCTTTGCTAACTTGTTAGTCGATAAGAAGGGCATATCGCTAATATGTGAAGGCTGGAACACGGCTTTGGTGTAAGTCGCCTGCTTGACGACCGGAGCCGTGTGTGAGAGAGAGTGTTATACGAATTCATTTCCATGGGACACGACTGTTGGAATTCTAAGATTAGGCCAGATTATCCCCATGCCTCTGCGTCAGCACTTGGAAATTCCTGAATCTGTCTGAATTCCTCGGACGAGTTCCAGAAGCTCCTATTAGGCTGAAGTCCAGTGCTTTATTGTTTCTGTATCGTGACTAAGAGACTACTCACAGTCACTGGAGTTGTTTTGTTGTTTTTAATTTTTACTGTTCGATCTTACCTTCTTTCATTGTTATTTTTCGTGTTTCTGACTCCGACGCAAGGCTTAGGAGCCTTTAGGGCTTTCGGATAAGTAGAAATAAATAAATAAACAACAGAAGGAAAAATAAACAACAAATATCTAACAAGCACCTTTTTTAAATTGGGAAAAGAGATTTGAAGGATTTAGACTTTACTGTTATTTACTCAAAAAAAATGCAAATTCCAAAATAGTGGAAGTGAAACACTACGAATAATTAAGGTTAGGGCACCACTCGTGAATCTGCTATGATTTTTCCATTGTGATTTTCCTTCTAATTTCCAGGAACAATTAATTGATCTATGGCTGAAGGGCATAGATTAAATATGCATTATCACTTCCTTGTCTGGAAATTGATTAAATTCAATGATTAGCCAGTAAAGTATCACAGTTTCTTTTGCATTGAAATTATCAGAAAAACTTAGGAAGAACAGATGAAATTGCCGTTTCCGGCTGCTTTCATTGGCGAACTCAAATTTTCTGTATATAGTGAAAACTAAGAGCTTTGTAACCATTGTCGAGCAAATTTTTGTCTTCTTAACTCCACCAAGATGTGTGGTGGCTCTTTTCTGGATTTGAACGTAATAATTGAGCCTCAGACCACTCCTACAAAGGATAAAGACAGCCAACCAGGAAAAACCTACTTTGTCACCACTTTTGAGTGTATTCGTAGTTTCTAGTGTCTCATTTCCCTCCTTGAATTTCTGGAAAGCAAGTACAAACCAAAAAATTGAAAAGTGTCATTCGCTTCAATGTCTTGTACAATTTACTAATAGTAAATGTCCCTTATATCGAACTCCGCTTCGAACGATTGTTCCCCACTGCATCAAATGCTTCCTTGACGTAGCTCGCACTCGGAATCCCGCACTTTTCAACCTCATTGACCAGATTTTTGGACTTCAGTTCTTATAGATTCTTAATCGTGTAAGTTGAGAACATCTCATGAAGTGCCTCGACTTTTTGAGCTAAATCCTTGATCACTTTCTGTTCCTACTATATGTTCTAAGATAGGATTACAGGGATAAGCCGCAATACCTTAGGAGTATACAGCTTGCGGGTGAAGACTCCTTTTTGGATGAAGGGAACCATGTTGGTAAAGAATTGGTGACGACTTCCTAGAGAATCGCATGAATTTTTTTTGTTGGATTTTCTTTGGATCTCATGGATTTGTTCACTATCACCATGGTTTCATGTGCAGTCGTAGAATCTCTCGTTTAGATAGCCCAGTTTATCTGCATCGATACCGATATGTGTACATGTGTACAAATCCAGCCGCAATATCCATGGCTTTTGTCAAAGGCGCTGATTATCCGTAGGTATTGCCACAGCTTACCTGTGATTAGAATCTGCCTCTCACATATCTCGGGACAACGTTAGCCGGCTGGCCGGCCCAGCAGCTAGCTGCCTGAGTGGCTGGCGGGTGGCCGGCCGGCTGGGTGGCTGGCTGGCTGGCAGTGATTCGGACGGATTTGGTCGCCCCGCAGCGGCAGCCTCAGCGTCCGTCCGTCCCCTCGCTACCTCTCTCACTCGCTCAGCCCACACTCACACTCGCCCTCATCAAGCACCCCAATCAGAGAGAATTATTAACGCTAAACAGTTATTACCCTATAGACGATAAGGTAATGTCTATGCCGGAAAGCGAATAGTTCCAGCGCATTCGGCTGCATTCGACAACGTGGGCAGATGCAGCAGCACAGCAGCAGCCCCACGTGGTCGTCGTCGCCAGAATCGCAATGCCCTCAGCATCTCAGCAATCGGCTCAGAGCCACCGTTATCCCTGCTTCGAAAGTCAATCTCATCATTTTGTTATCATTCTTAACAATCCGTCCGCTCCGCCCATTCTTTTTCGCTCTTTAGTTTTTCCCTCTGCCCGACAAACTCATCCGCCCGTCCGTCGAATTTTACTGATTCCTCTTTCACTTCAGCAATGCTTACGCTGTGATGCGTTGCGGCCTGGCGTGCCTCTACGAGCGACGAAACGTACGAAAAGATCTAGCACGTTGGTCACGTACAACTCTGCTTGCAGCAGGTGAGCCACATCTCCTTAGCTCTTCTGGCGTCTGATTCTCACTTCCGCGTAGCGTTCTGCGTGCTTCTGCCAAAAATTGCAGAGCTCATGCTGATACAGCCTTGCAAAGCTGTAATGTTGTTCATTGCTATCAGCCGAAAGGCATTTCGTACATGTTTGTACCTCCTACGATTCGCAGTAGTCACGAGCATTGAAGCCTATAGACGTTGAACTAAAAGTCCTTCTCCTGGTTGTTTTCTCTATCTCTGTGAGATCTTGTGCTAAAAGGCTTAAGAAGTCTTATTTCTAGCTGGATCATCCCAGCCGCATGGACGTTGAGCTTTCCATAAGGATAGATTCGTGAGTCGTATCCACTGAAATCCGTGCAGAATCCTAGTATCCGCTGAATTGCGTACCCACCTACCTAATTTGGCATTCTTTGAGGGAGATTGCAGGAAAATTCGGCGAGGTCGCCCCATTTATGCAAATGAATTATGCATAGCAAGAAAGGTTGAAAGACGCTTCATCCATGCTTAACGTGCCTATTTTCACCTCCCCCCCCCCCCCCCCCCCTCCTAGGCACCACTACACAATCATACCAAGAAATAGAATTCGGTTCACTGCTGACTTACTCGTATGTACTTGAACAGCATTGTGTCTATGGTCATGTGAGTCACAATTAAGCACTCTGTACTATGTGGTTAATTCGAACTCGTACTTTGGGGCGTTGTCGGCTGCACGGCGGCACGAAAATGTCGTGCCACATCGTGAGCTGAGAAGGTGTGAGGTGGTGGGCGCCTGTTTGTGGATGTGCGCCTGAGAGGGTGAGTGTGTGTGGAGCGGCAGCGATTGTTCTAAGAGATAGATCCATGCAATTAGGCACAAGAAGAGGTGTCATTCCCATGTTGCCTCGTAGGATTTGGCTCATGCTAGTTCGTGCTGGTTAGTTACATTTTGGATAAGGATATTCTCCAGGATCCTACTATCCCTACGCACTTTGGAGTACCAGAATTTCTCAGTATTACACTGTATATTTCATCTTTTGTATTGGATAATTCTGTTCAGCTGCATTATTTGCATGAGCACTGCGGATATTCCATAGCTAAACCTTCTCCACCGCATTTATACATCAATTAGGCCGATCTACGACAATCATTATCAACATTACGCCTGAATCACGGCCCTCCTCTTTGCCCTCGTGCCTCACTAGTCCCTCTCTAATACTCTCTATGTATGTGCGTGTGTGTGTGGTCGAGAGTTAATTCGCACAACCCTGTAATGAAAGGTTTCCTGCGCGACTCCATATCAGTAATCTGTCACTAATGAGCGCGTTGCGTCCAATTTGTCCAGCCAGGTGCCCTCTCGCACTACGATATGCGCTCACATTTAGCTGAGATTTGTGGGGAGCCCCGGCGGTTGGCTGAAGTTCATGTTCAATCTCATATCCTTTGTTTATGCTGTGTGAAATGTTGGATATGTGCTGTGGTTCCCACCAAATAGTGTTTTCTTCAGCTTCACATTCCCAAGCTGCTTAATATTGGCGTTCCTAAGCAAAAAATCCAAAACCGCTTGTGCTAGTTTAGGGGGAGTAAGCTATTTTAGCAGAGGTCGCCTAGCTAGGATCTCTGGCATGCTGAAAGGAGCTATGAGGATAGCGTACGTTTGTTCGTCTCCTGCGTCTCGCTTCTGAAGCGTTTCTTTGCAGCGATGCGGGCTGCTGCTTGATGAATTGGCCGCGCCGACGAACTTGACAAATCGGCCCTCCCCCAATATTGTGATTGGGTGAGCCTACCATAACCCGAGAAATCCGGACGCGCCCCCGCCGCCATATGGTTGAGGGTGGATTAGGCTGCGTTTCGGGGCTGCGTTGGTGTTTTCGCGCATATTCGATGGATTTCTGCTATCCAGCACTGGATACTCTAATGACATTCCCTTAGTACTTAGCTCTTAACCTCTTCTTTTCAAAGTGGTCTTGCAAGATCTCTCAAACGAAGACCTCCCAGCTCCAAAACATCCGTCACTCGCACCCTTTTCTCCGATCTTCCTCTCGACGAGGATAAAAAATGCGAAAGACGGATCTGCTTCGTGTCCTCTTCATAATGAAAAGGTTGTTTTGATTCCAAGAAATGCCACTGTGCTTCCTCCCTCAGACGCTGCCCTTTCGCGCGTACCGTGATGTCCTTCGCGCTTTTGTGATGATCGCATAGTTACGCACCACAGGCGACAGTCCTCATCCCACCAATCATTGGTCAACGCCTGTGTTTCAGTCTCAGACATATGAAACTTGTGTACGGGTTCGCCCTTTGTGTTGATTAATCTTCGATGTTGGTGCATACAAAGTTCGTTAACCGAAAAACGCTCACATACATATCACACACTCACACACACGGAAAGCCTTGACGTACTTGTGAGGCGGAATGTGTGGTGTGTGAGGAGTTAGGGACTGTGTTTTTGAGGGATGGCGGCGGGCTGACAAGTGTGTGTGTATGTGCGGGCGGTTGCCCGGGGAGACCGGAGGGCCTACGGTATATAGGCCGGTCAGAGTCGACGATTCGGCCGGCGGGCTGAATTCGGCGCTGATTGGGTGGCAGGCGGCGGAAATAGCGGCGTAAATCGGGGGGACCGACATGTTTATCACTAGTGATATAATGCCGCACCCACGGCAACCGTCACGAGCCTTGCTTACATCCGAAGCGGAAGTTGAGGGGACCAGCACGGGGCGATTTGGGAGGGTTATCGAGACAGGGGAGAGATCTCTGTGGTTAAGAGGGATCGGAAGCACTGTTTCTGATGGAGCTTTAGTCGAAGAGTTAAGAGAAATAAGCCAAATCTAGGAAGTGCACCGTGGATAGAATGGATAAGGGATTTTCATGCGGTGGCATTTACTTTGCTCCACTCTTACTGGATAATGGTTTAGGTATCCAAGAGATAAGCCACAACTCCTTCTGAACTTTTTTTTCTCCAAATGGGAGTTAACTTCAGCCTTCTGCCCAACCTGAGGAAAACACCTGGAAGTCTGCCAACTTTTTTATATGAGCAACATCCTTCCAGACAATAACTGGTTCGTCTTTATGAACAGGGTGAAAATTCAAAAAAAAAAGAGAAATCTATGGCTTGAATTACTGTGAGCTTACTAGAAAGCTCAACTATTTACGCCTTTGCTCTACTTGCAAGTTAAACTGAAGTTTGGCGCTTGGATATCTTGAAAGCTATCCAGAATTCCCTGGCTCAGCTCTCGCTGTAGGTGCGGCACTAATCTCTGCAGTAATCAGCGACATTTCAACGATGCGCTCATTTCAGCGCTCCACCCTGTTCTGAATGATTTCTGGATAACCAGCGCATCCGTCGTTAATAATTCGGATGAGTAGCACTACAGCAGATTGTTGCGGCATGCACTAATGCGATGTACTAGGAATGTTTCACAGCTTGAGGAGTTGGGGCATAATATAGGTTTTTGTGAGAGTATGTAGTAAAGGGATTACTTTTTACCTGTAAACCCAGGATTGATTCCAGAGTGTTGCTCTTCTTGCTATGCTAAGAGTGCTTGATCCCTTTAGGACTTTTTGTCACTTTGTTTAGGTCATCTATGTTACTTGTGCTCATATGCAAGTAAGGCTTTCTACGTTTTAGTACCTCCTATTCATATTTAACACATGGATTACTTCATAGATTACTCCAAAATGTGCTGAACATATTCAGGCCTGGCATGCAGTTTAGTTTGAACTAGTTTTGAGTAGCTTATGTTATGGAAGCCAAAAACTGTCCTACATTTGGTCCACTGAGAAGACTTAGAGCTGTGCTGAAGTAAGTAATATACATTAGATCCAGAAGATCCTGAGCTGGACAATTTTGAAGGAGCCGAGAATTCAACTCACAATGCTTTGATTGAGAGTGCACTTCCCTGTGTTGAATTTGTATCTGAACTCCAACTATCCATGTAATTTAAATGATCAGAAATCATGGATTTCTTAAAAGTGCATCAATTTTGCCACTAGGCTCCTTTTCTATCGAGGACATCTGTCGAAGGAATGCTTCGTGTTTGCACCTTCCACAACATAACCCGCATGAAAGCGTACGAAAATGCTCAAAGCAATTACTCGCTACGTGGCGCTCAATTTCGTGTTCCTTCCAGGGATTGATACCCTTCGGCCATTTTCAGGTGGTCTGCCTAATTGAAAGATTACAATAGACCCACTATTCGCTTTCGCGCCATCTCAGGGTAACGTTGTCATCCTTTCCTCCAGTCATATTTCTACGTTCTTTTATGTTTCCTGCTTCAGAGACTTTGTGGATATCACCTGATCCACGAATTCTCCGTAGTTGTCAAGGTGTCACCTATATTCTGACGCATTTTATGTTTCGGTGGAGCTTTATTAGGGAGAACACGGCGAGAAGGCCGCCATTCATCCATTATTCACCACTATGCGCCTCTCTTCAAATTAGCATCCGAATCTTGGATGGATATCTGAATATGAGCAGGCTTGCGATACCTTCGGCACGGGTCCTCATCGACGCGCGAAGCACTTCATATCAAGCATTTCCGGATCCAGAAAATTTCAGGCTGGCCATGTAAACCACTAGTGATCCTGAAAATCATATAAACTAGTAGTACATAACAGCTCCTCGCATTTTTTGTCTCTCAGTGTCCCCATTGCGATTTTTTCTGACTCCTTGACATTACTCGTTAACTCAAGACAATAACTCCCTAGTTGCCTTTGATTTTATGAACTTGAGGCGGTGAAAACGTTCATTTCAACACTTCTAGCACCATAATTAAAGGTATACACTCCCGAAAATTTGCATTAAACTGTCATTAAAGTCCCAGTTACATGTGCGAGCAGTATAGCGTTTGTTCCGGCTTTTTCATACATCTCTGACACATCTGTTTATGTTTCATCACACATTGCTTCTCGATGGCTCCTAAAGCCCGAAAACTGTGTATTTGTGGGCAATTTCGGGCAATTATCTGAGCTGCCGCTAATTAAATGGAGGCCCAGGAAGATAGCACGACGATTTCGAGGGGCCTCAATTAAAATTAATGATTATTATACGGAGAAGGCGCGGCTCACAGAGGCGTGAAGCCAAACTGCATCAGGGGAGCTTACATATCTGGGGCGTCACTTTCTCTTATACAACTCTACTTGCAACGCTATTCTTACTAATATTGTACTTATGAAAGTGTTTTTCTGAAGGAATATATCCTTATTGTGTGATGTAGATGATATTGCA
>KN727739.1:9985-25076 GCA_000816745.1 Ancylostoma duodenale | reverse complement strand
TTGATATTCTTCATGTGCAATGCACGTTAAATAAATAAATAAATAAATAAATAAATAAGTAGGGAAAGACGTAGACGGCTGTCCACGGCTTCTGTTGAGGTTTCACCTTAAAACCATGCTGTCTGCTGCCAAAACCGGAAGCTCCTCAGGTCATTTTCGGATAAATGCCAATTAGCTGCATATGCATATTTTTGCCGTAGAATTTCCAGAAGCCTGCCCTTGCTGGACCTATGCGTACAAATTGATCGTTTTCCTCCTATATCGTTAACCTTTATCTGTATTGATCTCCAATTTATCAAACTCAGCTACTCTATGACGTCACTGATGTAGTAGCCTGAGATGTTCAGTGACAGTCGTATAATCGTGCCAGGATAGCGAAAAATCCGGTCAGCCTTTGTCCTACTAGAGGCTCCCCCACTCGGTTTACCCAGGATCCCTGAAGAGTTCAGCTGTCCCGGTAATAGTTGTCCGCGATTTTAGTCCTGGGCCTGGGTGCATCATTGAGATTACCCAGGGTAAACATGATGACGACCTTGTTAACGATAGGCAATTTTGTGCGCTTTTTTCACGTTTACCCTGGGTAATCTCGATGATGTGTGCGGCCCCTGGGTATGGAGAAAGGACCGGAAGGGGCCGCTTCGGCGGTCCTAAGAGAAGAATGACCTGTTTACCCGCCAGGGGCCTGTTAGCTTTACCCAGGGTAAATGTGTTGACGTGGGTGATGACAGTGAGTAAATTTGTGTGACATTAATATGTTTACTCTGGGTAATCTCAATGATGCATGCGGCTTATGGATTGCAACCCCTTTCAAAGAATCACAGTGTTGGCAGAATAAAAGCGGAACTTCTGGCTTTGCTTTCTCTCTTTTTGCTCTTGTTGTTTACTTTTTACTGTTTATGGCACAGCATCGAGTGAATTAAACTAATAAATTTATGCCTTAGTATTTCTTATTCAATTGCTCCCAAGGTATGTCAACAATTGTCCGGGTAATTAGGAAAGGAACCTTCAGTCTGTGCAACAGCAGGTCAAGGAAACAAAAATGATTTGTTCTAAATCCAGGGCTAATCATCAGGTGGATATAGTCCATTAGGATGAACCATGCCGATTTCCGCAACGCGTACACTTTCCATATCGTTATTTCCAGCAAGCTCACCAACGATCGACATATTAGAGGTAGCTAGAGGTAACGCTGGTTCTTTGTACGCAAATTAGACATATTGATGTTTAGTGAGGATAAGCGTTGCGGAAATTGGCACAGTTTATCCTAAAGGACCGCAGATGAAAATCGAATAATAATTTCTTCCCGGCTAGGAGAAGAATAGAAGAGGCGATGGTGGTAATTACATCCTGAATCCCAGCACTTCCTGGTGATGGCCTTTTTTAAATGCTGAAAACTGGATGACTCTTAATCCTGGGAACAGGCGAATGTGATGATGCGCTTTTTCTGCGTCTCAGGCAGAAATTCGAGCTATTTTTTCGCTGCCACTGGTAATGGAGGTGGGCTCGATGAGGGGTGGTGATAATTAAACCCGCCCCTCCTTTCTAGTCGTCGGGCTGCCAATTACCTCTGAGATTTAACGACGAACAGTAGTGCAGCAGTCAGTCGGTGGCTGGCAGCTGCCGTCGGCTCCTTCGCGACGTCTGCGCGGCGGCGGCGTTGTCCTCGCCGCGCACTCGGAGCCGCAGCCCGCGGCTTTACGCATTTAACAGTTCGCCTGAATCTCATTAACTCATGACAATTTCGCCGAAGTGCAAGCGCCTAAGTGATTTAGCGGTTCCCAGTGACGACTATAGCAGCCGGTGCCGTTCCGCGGGCCTGTGGCTGCCTGTAAGAACCATCAGGCCGAGGGTGTCCATCTCATAGGGCACTCCTAGGGCAGAGTTAATGCGGCCAATCACCTCTCCTCGCCTCCTCGCCCATCAGTCCATTTTCTTTGCATTCTTTGCTGTTCACACTTCGTGCAAAGTTTCTGCCGACCATCTGTCGATTTCCTTCACAGAACTCGCTCAAAAACTTCTTGTTACTTAGCGATTTACCGCTCTGACGCTTTCCATCTCAGAATTGCTGCTGATCGAGCGTCCGTTAATAAGTTACTTGCCCTTTCGGCAAATAAACCTCTTGTCCTTCACAAAGCACGTGCGACTAAACGGTTGCAATTACATCCGGACTAGGATATAGCCTGGATGTGAAAAAGGCTGATGGAAGACGTGTCGTGCTGCTTTTTTTGGAGACGAGCCAACGTCACTCATGCTGCCATTCATAACTTAAATTCCCTGATTTAGCTGTTAATGCAAAAAATGTCAGAAAAATCCCTAGGGGACTCGAAAATCTTTTTTTGGAACCTAATTCCTTCGTTGCGTGCACTTTCCCCTGTTACTGTTATGTTTGATCAGTTGATTCTACGCACAGTAGTACGCAACTACGTACGTATGAATGTCCTCTACGCCCACATTACTGCTATTTTCGTTCTACTATTTTTACACTCCGTCTCTGCGTTTTTTTCTGGAACGATTTCATCATTTTATGGCCCTCTCCGTCTCCTTGAATAATCCTTGTTTACTACGACTATGACCATAATGTCTCATAAATCTTACGCAGTCCGCACAACGCAGCATTCTGTCTGAATTCATTTCTTCACCGCTTTTCCATGATTTATAATATTTATATTTAATACGTATTCGTCGATTTTTCTTGAGAGAATTTATGACGGGGCGTGGAAAAGTGTTTATCCACTCCTTACAATCCTGGGTGCATTCGCTCCTTCGTTTGTTGACTAAAGGGCCTGCAAAAGGTGTTACACGCTGCAGGGCCTGCAAAAAGTGCTACAAACTATGTGTACTCAGGACCGGATAATGTTTTAGATGTAGTCGATACTTGGTTTCGACTGAATCCAGAATTTGGATGTTCTAAAAAAAACACAAAAAATGCCCTGGAGGAAAGTTAGACGAGCTGTAGGGCTTTCTATCTCTCTTTCCGTCTTTCTGCCTGTCTATCTCTCCGTCTCGAATATTTAGATTTTTTATTCGTTTCCTGGACCTCAGAGTGACGTAAAAATCTGTCCAGGATTGGGATTACAGTTGCGATTACAAGTTTCTGAAAAAGCAAAAAAAAATTTGAGGTCTTCGAAAAAAATACCTGAAATTTTGCTTCATCACTCTTTTCTGTTCTCTTTTGAACGTGGTCTACAGCTTTTGCGAGTGTTTCTTAGGACTTCATAGAAATTTATTTCAAGCTTTAACCGAAGATTCTTTTCTTTTCTTCTAATCAACAGTTTGTGATCGGATAACTATCTTCAGTAAGCTTCAGGTGACGCAGCTGAGGGGGTGTAAATCCTGTGGCATGGTTCAATAATCTTGGCTAAGTGATATTTACTGTGGTAAGAGAGAAGAGATTCTTGGAATGTATAATAATCCTCTGTGTTCTTGGATAATACCCTGTGCTTTTTTGTTATTGTTATGACCTCAAACTATTCAAGTGTATTAAATCATCCGGTTCTAAATCGTTTCCAAGTATATTACGAATTTTAATGAGACTTAAAATGCTTTCGGAAGCTGGCTATTAGATCACAGTCTTGTGATCGCAGCACAGCTTTAGTCCCATGGCTGAACGGAATTTCTATCGTAAAGTTCACAATTCCTGATTTCTGACGTCATGCCGGCTTCTATTTTCCAGGTTTTCTTGAAGAATTTGCAGTAACTGAATTGTGCCAAGTCTCGTTTGCTGTTCTTCTTCAAATTTTACCCATCCTGTGGCGGGATTCATGAACATTCACGGGGAGATTGTGGCGTTTTCGCCGGTACTGAATTGACCAGATTGTTGGGTAAAAATCGGTGTATTTTATATACTTGGGACCGAGTAAAAACCGAGTAATTTTCTTACATTAACTAACAAATAAGGAAATAATTCAAAAATCCAAATATTCGGGAATAAAAAAAGCCCTAAAGCTCTTCTTCTCTTTCGTACAGCACTGTATTGGCCTCCAACGTTGGAACATTCGGACTTTCCATTTATTCGAGGTGAATATTTTTGTTTTCAAGTACCAAAAATTTCGAATAAATGGGAAACTCGAATGTTCCATTGTCAGGGACCGATGAAGTGCTTTATGAGAGAAAAGGAGAGCTTTAGGGCTTTCACATTTTTGAATCTACATATCTGCATGTTTAAATTGTTTCCTAAATTGTTAATTAGAGTAACAAGATTATTCGGTTTTTATTCGGTCCCAAGTACAGCTTGCGAAGTGACGACGTTTTTGCATCAAATGCTGGAATTTCAGCTCGAGAAAATAGTCCACGTCTTTGTCGTAATGTTTCTGAATCCGGCCACTGCTCCTCTATAAGCTGAGTGTTGACCAAACAGAAATCAAGTAAATTTAACTTACTTAACAGATAACCTAGTGACCCTATCAAAAAAAAGCTCGCCAACCCTCGTTTTCTGCCGTCGAAGGCTGTAGATCTCTCTCTTTCCGAACATCCCAACATTTCAACTTGTTCGATTTCGAATATTCGAGTATTGAACGTCTCTAGAATTCCCATTTTCGACCTTCCTCTATTATATAACTCCTCCGCTCATCCCTAGCTTGCTTTGACTTTTGAATGATATGTGTCCTTTAGTGCTCTTTGCTGTTTGTCCTTGCAATTTTCGAAGTTCGCATGACATCTGCAGGCGTGGACTTTTTGAAGGTGCAAATTGAATAATCTGCTATGTGTGCCTCAAATCAGCACGAAAGTCGCGAAAAAATCCTGAATTTGTAGCGCGAACGTCTGCGGGCCTCCCCGACGGTTTCGCGGCTCGAATGACTCCGACGACGTCGGGGCCCGCATTGCATTTCGCCTCATTTTTTCTTGAGCAAAGCACGTGGGAGTGCGCTAGCGCAGGGCAGCCCATCTGAATCTGTCATTCAAGCTTACCTGCCCTCATTAGTGCCCTCGCCGGCTCGATGTCAGCGCACTCAGTTTTTCGCAGTCACCGTCGCCGTTCCCATTTCCGATACGTTTTCACGCGGCGACGTCATCCGCTTCAACTGAACTTTCTACTTCAGCGAACAATTCCACACGTCGGGTTCTGGGCAATTTTCTCCGTCGCGCACTCATCGCCGCACACGAATGGAGGAGGCGTCGTCGAATTACACCGCGACGTCCGAAGAGGACGAGTTCCTGATGCCGTCCATGATCGACATGGTGGGAACTGTGTTCAGACTATTCTTGATTCTCCAAAATGGGGTTCGGAGCTGATGCCCCGATGCCCCGCGGGCCCGTAGCAGTCACCATGGTGAACTTTGCAATTTGTACCCGGATCGGCCGCGGCATCCGGGAGTAGCCGGCTTGATTGCACCAGCAATTGGTCGGTGTGACCGCCGTCACCAGGATGTGATGAGTCAGGATATGTACGGGAATTGTCGCCGTAGTATAAAAAGGTAATCATTAGTGGGTGTAGCTATAGAGCGATTGATTTGCTCAATTAAATTATTATCAACACTAATGCTTATCTGCAGTTTTTTTTAGTAATCATTGATATTTATTTATTTGTTTGCTTATTTGATGCGCCGTGGGTGTTCGCTCATAACAGTTCAGGACATAATGGTGTCTCATAGCGATGCTAAAAGCGTTGTAAGAGGTAACGAGCCAAGATGTCACCTAAAAAACACCACCTCATGTGCAGTGTTAAGCCTAAAGTAGTATTTAAGTATTTAAATTTTTGTGCACCAGGTAATCCATAGGTCCTGACGTTGAAAACCAGCACACCGCGGATTTTTCCGGATTTTTTAACTTCTGCTACCCCCTGCTAATTTTTAAGATGCAATGTTTGTTGCACTGATGAAGAACTCCGTACTTTGCTTCATTTATTACTACCTATCAGGTCATACTACTTTAGTTTGATTTTTATTTATTTTGGAAATGTTTAAAACCAGCTCATGTGGGATGGAGGCAGGAGGTTCTATAGGAGCGATGACCATTTAGAAGGTTTTCAGCCATACATTCCCAATGGAAATAGAAGTTAAGGAGCGGAATTCGAACTGAATTTGTTTTTCGTGAAAATTTAATAACTTCTTCAGTCCCTCTCACTAACACAATATTGCACCGATCGGAATCTCAAACTTATTCCCAGAACGCATTCCTCTCCCCTTTGCTTATGAAACGATATTTTGGCCCAAATGAAAAAGCTTTGATTGAGAAGGAATTCTCTCAGCCATATTCGGAGGCTATGAAAGTTTCCGGCGCTAGAGGCATTTGTTAAACCCAGGCGCCACATGCATCATTGAGATTACCTGGGCTAAACGTGTTGGTTACTCCACAAATCTACCCATCGTTAACACGGGCGTCAACACTTTTACCCCCGGTATTCTCAGTAGTGCATCCAGATCCCCGCCCCAGCAGAGTTTCTGTTGAAGAAGTTCGTGAGGAGGCTTACAAGTTTATGTACCTATTCGCTGACATCGCTTAGGTTTATTTTTCTCCATGAGCAAGGTTTTCAAAAAAAAGGTAAGTAAGGCAAAATGTAACTCATCACAAAGTATATGAAGTAGGGGAAATCTTCCTATCACATTAAGAAATTGACGAATCAAAGATAAATCGGTATGGCACATCGCTTAGGTTTATTTTTCGCCATGACGCAATAGAAAAAAGGTCGTAAAGCTGATACAAATCTGTCGGAGAGCAAGAGGCCACCCATTCTTCATTTTGGCCACGATTGTAGTCTCTATAGAAACCCGAATCAGAATGGAGGAAATAAATCTTCAAAAACTGGCGTAAAATAGGCTTTCGTATTTGTCTTTGGTTTTAGCGGACGCTCAAAATGGCTTGCCTAGAAAGCTGCAAGAATGGATTTGAACATCAGAATAAAACCACCTTTTGAAAAGAAAAAAAAACACCCATCAGCTTTCTTTGGGGAAATTATCCTGGTACAGTTTAGTATGCGTCAAAAATATGTATAGCCAATTCAATTTATCCAGTTCCTTGTTTGTAAGTAACTAGCTGGAAAACAGTAAGTAAAAATCAAGAACAAATAGTATATATGTAGTGGAAAAAGAAGAAAAAAACCCAACCAGTGTTTGAAAGGAGTAATGTTTATTTGGCGAATGCTTTTTTGCGTGTCCGAGTCAGTGCTTGGATGCCTCACTGAAATTACCCAGGGTAAACGTGTTGACGCCCGTGATAGCGTTGGGCAGATTTGTGTGGTGTTAACACATTTACCCTGAGTAATCTCAATTATGCATGCAGCCCCAGGTTAAAACGTCAAGAATCCTGGCCACAGGGGATCTACCTCGATAGCGAATACCGCAGATGGTACCCCTTGGAATTTTCCTATTGCCTCCATAAGTAAAGCCTGTGGTCGCATTGAGTTCCCATCATTGAGATTACCCAGGATAAACGTGTTTACAAACCCCAAATTTACCCATCGTTGCCACTGTCTTCAACAAGTTCACCCGAGGTAACCTCAATGGTGCATCTAGGCGCTGAATCCTCCAGGTTCCTCCTTTCCGGAAAGATGTCTTAAATATCCAATGTTTATCTCCTTAGAGTCCATTTCCAGCTAGCCCCAGGCAATCGGATGACCACCAAAGTGCAACACTTTCACCCGAATCCTGAAATAGAACAACGAAAAAAAACTTGCACTAGGAAGCAATCATCCCTCAAGCGACAACGATTTTTTGCGCTTCGCCGCTTGTTCTTCGAATCATGCCAACAAAAAGTGAGAGCGATTGTGAATAGCATGAAAAAGCGCCTTAGAAGGAACCGCAGCTGCAAGGGAAATGCTTGTCTGGCTTTTTCTGGAAACAGCGAGTGCATTGCAGCTTTTCCCATGCATTCTCGCCGACTGCTTCGAATGTCCGCGGAAACTGACACCGCCTGAGGTGCAGTTCGAGGTTTTGTTCAGCTGGGGACGAATAGGCGTCAAATTTTCGCGAAATTCCGCTGAACAGCCGGCACAACAAGCGGTTCGGGAGCAATTTTTAATTGGAGACAGGGCTTTGTGCTTGCTGCGAGCTCCGCCATCACCTCCCGCACCGTCAGGGGTTAGCTCCTTGAATGGGAGCTCTATCCCCGAGCCAGGGGAGGTGTTCGATGGTATGCCGAGCACTGTCGCGCGTGTGTGGCGAAAACAATCGGCGATCGGCGGCGCGTCCTCTCCGCGGATATTGTATGAAGTGAGATATTTTCGTCGCTTCGGGCGTCATATTAATTGAGGTAGCGACGAGGAGGAGCAAAATGAGCGTGTCGTCGTGCATAATCCGCACCTAATCTACGACGAATAGCGCTACACAGAGAATCTAAGCGACTCGCGGTCCTCAGGGAGCGTCGTTGGACCCGTCCCTCCCAGACAGTTCGAATTCCAAGAAATCCTGGGACGAGATGCGAGCATCCTGGCATAGGGATTCTTTTTGAAGAAGACCTACGCATGCAGCCAAAGTGCAACTCACGCACTTATTCCGCCCCTGTACTTTGGAAATCCATGGAAAAGGCGAATTTCCCGGATAGATTGAACATGGACTTTTCAAACAGGGAACTGCCATTAATGTTAGCTTTAGTTTTTCACTGGATCTAACTCAGAAATTCAGGGGGAAAAATGTTTTGATTGATTAAAAGCAGACTCGACTCCAGAACACCGGACAGCTACACGAAAGAAAATCCTAAAATGACAATCACTGTGACATGCAAAGAACTCAGTGAGCAAACCCCTTTGATCATCAAGTTCCTGCCAATGAGAGTTGAAGGGGTAGCAAGAGCCTAAGCGTCTGATGTTAGGGTCGTGCCTATAGCACTAATAGTGGAGTTTTTACCGAATCAAATAGTATTCGAATCATTATTTGAATGTTCTAGTACAAAAAAGCGCGTTAATCATTATTACACACCTGAAACGAGGCCGCGCCGCACCACCCACGCAGCGCGGCAGACCAGCTGGGTGCTGTAACTGCTGGGAATCGCTGGGATTGCTACTTTACCTGTAGTTGCCAAGGATAATATACTTGTGTGTGATCATTTTTTTACATTGCTTGCAGCGAAGTCCGAGAACAACATAGTAATTAGAAAAAGTTTATGATTTTATAGGTTGCTCGCTCCTGCTAACCCCTTTATATGTTCGAATATTCGAATGATTATTCGGTTTGGTCATTACACGAATAACATTTTAGCAAGAAAGGATATGACTAGAGTTTTACAAGCTAACTTTCCAACCTTAGTGAGATGACGTTGATTTTTTTCGATACTGTTCGCACTTTCTGTGCAAAATCAACTTATTAATTATCGTGGAATTAGTTCACCGTTGCCTGCCAATGCGCTCACATAATGTTACTAGTAGGAAGTAAGGGAAACAACAAGTGTATTCAAAAAATTTTCAGTTCCCTCAGAGTTTCAGATCCTTCCAGGGTTGTTGCAATAACGCGTTCTTAAATTCCATGAACAATGTATGCAAGAACATTGGACCATGCAAAAACCTATAATAGAAGGAGCACTGCTAGAATTGAATTCTGTGAGAAACAATCAAGTAAAGATCTGTCAGCGATTAGCACGGTGATGAAGCCACCCTTTGCCGTGAAAATCCAACCATTCAGATGAGAACGAACTTTTCATTGAAATTCATACACATCAGATACTAAGTAATACATATTAGAATCATAATAAACAGCCTTTTTTGAAATTGAACATGGTAGCGTAATTTATATCATTTTGCGGCTCCTGCGAACATTCCGAGACTTCTCCATCAGATTCATGCTGAGCAAAGAACGAAAAATAAGGTGCATTTATGTGAGATTTGCGTATGTACGTATGTATGCATTATGTAACATGAAGAAGGTCATGGTTCCATGACCGAAACATTTGCAACTAGTGATCACACTTTTTAAGAGCAAAATTATGATGGTTATCGTGCGTTTATTAGGAATCTCTCCTTCGCTTTCACTTCCTTGTGATTTTTTTTGGCAAAGCATTCATAAAGGTGATGAGGGTAAGTTCAGAAATTTCTCTTCCACTCCTCTGATGATCATTTCAGCGTCTGTCTTCACCAACAATATTGAACGTACTGGATCGCATACATACGGTTCAAACCGGGTGTTTCGTCGTAATACTATCAGCTACTTCAAACTGATGTCAACATATGCTAAACCGACAAATCCGTCCAAAATGCTAATCATCTTGGCAATCAGCTTGTTAAAGAAGCTTAATAATTCTTCTTTCTCACAATCAGACACCTGAGTGAAAAAGTCGATGAAACCAACAATCGATAATTTCGAGCGAATTGGTTATCATATCCGTGTTTTGCATATAGGAGTACCCCATTATGCCCGTTCCCACCACTGCGCTATCAAAAACAGTGGGATGACGTAACCGGATATGTTTGATCAATTATATCCTTGGCTGTGGTCAATGGTTTCTTCTCACAGCTTCGAAACTGCATGGCCTCTGGAAAATTGTTGAAAAGTGTAAAAATTCATCGCTGTTTGGCTCGGGTTACGCTTAGCAAGTTGAAAGAGTGTAAATCCTGCAACGAAGCAGCAAAGAAACAGTATGCTAGATTTGAAAGACTCCGTTTCTAAAAACTTCATTTTATAAAGTATTCCTTAAATAGATAAGCTCAAAAACGGCACCCTATCAAAACTTGAAGGCGCAGCTGACCCACTGACTCCTTCACATCTTCGAAATTTCCTCTTAAGGCTTCGAGGGTAACTTCAACGAGGTTTTACAGTTTTTTTTTGTCTCTAGCCTGAAACCTTGTTTCCAGATATAATGAGCCAATCAAGCGACACATGTCACGCCCCTATCTCTGTGTTCTCAAGTTCCGTATCGAGTGCGGGTGGAGAATAAACATCTAATCCAAGAAGCCCCGTCACCATGCGCTTTGCGGGATTAGTGTTTTATTGGTGTTTGCGCAACGTACTGCGCCAACTGTAAAACGATTGCTAATCAAAGATCGACCTTAGAACTCAGCGAAGGAATTCATGAAAGTTTCTGGAAAAGTTGTTATGTTTCCACAAGTCTGGAGTAGTGGACGAGTTTCCCGAATAAACGTTGCATTATCTCATCGCTCTCAGCCCTTATTTTCGTGGCTTATAGTGATGAGCTTCCGGATGAATTTCACCCATGTTTGCCTGAGAAACTCGTACATTCTGGATTTGATAACCTAGAGAGGCAACAGTTCACTTGTCAAAGGTAGCAGATAAGGGTCCTTTAACAGCCGTGACGTTTTGGTTAGAAAATCAAAGGACAAAAGGTTTAAAAAACTAAATGAGGTTGAAAGAAAAAACAAAATTGTCTCCATTAAGAAATAGATTTCCTTCCTTCACTATATCTCTGCCTTTCGGGACGTTCTCTTCTCGTCAACCTGGAACAAAATAGAAGATTTATTGATATCAAAGCCTATTAAATTTTTAGCAATGACTAGATTAAAACGGGTTTAGACGCTGATGCTGACAAGAATTCTGCTCCTATGGGAAGAGAGCAGGAAGTGTTTTATTGGAGAACGACTTTTATTACAGGGAGAGTTTTATTGCTTCCTAAGCGAAAAATTCTAGGAGAATAAGCAATAAGTTTCTTGGCTAGGCAGAGTTAGTACTAGAGGAGCACTCTGTTTTCGAATCGTTGATTTCACACGAATTTTCTAAGCGGTGCTGACTTTGACAGTCGATTTCTCTAAAATTTCGCTCCGTCCTCGCTTTTCCCGTACCATATCGTTTGACCAACCGAATACTCAATACCTAATTAATGAACTTTTGTGGAACCAATGCGAAAAAATCGTGTGACTTTCGAGTATGTATGAACTCGCCCATGGAGCCAATAAAATAGAGACAGGTCGAAATACCAGTGGCGGACGCAGGGGGGGGGGGGGGGGTAGGTGTGGGGTCAAATTACTTTACAGTACAAGTAGAAATCCTGTGTCAGTTTATTTTCAAATGTCATTTTTTATTGTTATTTTTAACATAATTTTTATTAATTATTTATGATTATAATTAATATTTTCCTCAATTTTCTCTTCCATCTGGGCCCCCAAAACGGCGGAAACCCCACTTTTTTCCCATGTCCCCCCTCTCCCTCCCTCCCAGTTTCTGAGTCCGCCACTGCGAAATGCGTATCTCAAACATTCCCTCGCAAACCACTAGAAACCCTGTCCAGGAATGTTAAGTTTCTCAAAATGAACCATAAGGAAGAATGCATTTCTACCACACGAAGGTTTCCTTAAATTCTTTTCTGATCTAGGATGAGCCTTTCTTAGCGCACTTGTGAACGCCACAGCATCTTCACGTTGTGAGATTAGGTAAGGGTTAGGTACGGTATTCACACTGTAGACTGTGGTTTGGATACGGTATTCTATCTTTTTTGTATAGTCATGTTATGTATTGTAGGAGAGGTAAAGACTCTGTGACTCAGCTTGAAGAGACCTTTATCTTGGTAGCTGACTCAGTATTGCGTTTCTAGAATCTGAAAAAAAACGACCCAGCCGAAGGACGTGAGAGCAGCAGTAGCGTGTTGACGAATAATGTATTGGAAAGATTTGATATACAAATACTTGATTTCGTATAAATTGAAAGTTCGGATGTTCAGAAATGGGATAGCCCAATAACCGGGTGAGAAAAGGAAAAGAGACTGTAGAACTTTCTGTCTTTATAGTACTCTATTTTTAAACCAATAAAACCCTAGACACAGAACCAGGAATCTTTTCATCATTCATCGCACTCGTAAGACCTTTCGAGAACGCTTTTCTGAGCGCTTCCACTACTTCATTGCTATTTATGTACTTGTTTTGGAGGCTTTTGAGCTGCTGGTACGAGGATACTACCGTTACGGCACAAGGCTGTGTCAATACTACAGAGTCGTTAGATGTATGTATATACGTACAACTCAGAAAGTCTCCATTCGAACGAGAACATTTATACCCAAAGTTCTAATAATTTCCTTTGTTCTGAAAGTTCCGCCTACTTCATTAAAAGCCATATATTCAAGTTTTTCTAGAAGTTAATGGAGTGCCCGTTCCACACATCATAGACCATTATCTTTCATTATATGGGCTTAGTAGAAACATGAGGGAGAATATTACGGCCACAAAGTGTTCCTGCAACTACTGCTTTTCATCCTGTTCACTTAGGAGAAGCTTTCACACAAGAATTCACATGAAGAAGAATCTCATTCGAGAAATGGACCTCACATCATGAGGGTGGATCCCCGTAACCTCAAGAATAATGTCTTACCCCACAAAAAAGTGTGCTAAAACTGTATCATTACAAAGAATTTTTGGGTTGAATTAGGATATTTCGCAGAATTTTAGAGTAGAAGCCATAAAGGTTACAAATCGGTGCCCATGCATTACTAAATTGATGACGTCGAACTTGGGGGGCTCTTTGTTTGTGAGCGTCTCCCACGCACTTTTTGCACTTCAGCGACTCTTGCTTTCGTCCTCGGAAGTCGCTTCTACGCGTTCTTTCGAGGGGATCAGAATCTGCCTAAACAAATACTGCCCAATCCAGATGGTCGGCTAAGCGGTTCGTGCATTGAACTCGCGAAATCCATGGAGTATATTTGCTCGGGGCCGACGTAGTCGTTGTTTCCATTTTTAGGAGATATACTCAATCAGTCCCTCGTGTTTTATTGGCGCGATTGGATCTTAAGAACTGAAAAATTTAAAGCCACTCCTTGGACATGTTTTTCACTCTGAAAAGTAGAGAAAAATGCTAAGTTCGGGCCTGAGATTTCATTTTAATCAGTTTTTGAGTTTTTATTTAGAAGATTTCACTTATTTTATACGTTTTTATTTCTAAGAGAAATGTCAAATTTGAGCTTGGTTGTGTGCCTTGAAAAGTGCAGCTCGGAAACGGCCATTATTTCTGAGACTATCTAATAAGTAATGAGGGTTTGTCAGCTAAATTCTCTTAATCCATTGACGACCGCACCATTCACGGGTGAATCGCACATTTTTTCATCAGCCGGTTGCTCTCATTTTCCTGATATTTCATTAGAATTTTTCGTGATATTTCATTAAATTTTACTACGTTGCGTGAAGAGTAGTAAGGGCATAGATGTTTACAACAAAGATTTTCGAAACGGAGTATTGTGAGTCAACTTCTTGAGTAACGAGTGGAGTCAACTTGGGCAAAAGTCGGATTTTCTGCTCGAAAACACGCTTACTACGTAGTCACTACTATACCTAAGATCAAATAATGCATTTAAATGTACTTGGAAGATTTGGGTATCCGAAAAAGGGGAGCAGCACAGTCCCTGGAGAGTGAAGAGGGAACCTGAAGATTTCTCTTCTTGAATACTGGAGTTTTTCTTTTGTTTTTTTTTTTTTTGGATCGCGTTGTGAACCAGTGAATAAACTAAGTTATCATGTTTTTATTTGATTCTGAGTATATTGCCAATTGTCTCTGTTGGGCTAGTGGGATGGGGATGCAGTTACTTTCGCAAACACTCCCTTATAGTAAAGAAAGCATATTTTGCAAGTTTCTCGCAGCCTCAGGGCTGGTGCGCTGCTTTTTTTCCTCCTCTCTCGTGGTGCTATGAGAATAGCTCTCTTCTAAAACGGGATCCTACGTCAGTTCTCGGGAACAGTTCGTTCTAGTACCAGTATTTTCAACATAATCACGTGTGGCCATGCGTCCGTCACTCCATTAAAAGGCCCACGGTTCCCACGCACCTGAAACTCGAAAAAGCATGTAGTCGTCAATGATTTCAATTCTGAGGAACTTCATACTTATGGGGGAAAATTGCCGCCTAGACAATTGGAAACTGATGGAAATCTTCCAGAAATTATAGTTGCTAGCATAAAATTCCCTTATTTCAGTCAAAATACACCTCCGTCCAGGATGTGCTGCCGCCGCCGAACAATGAGGACTTGCACGTTGTCGTTATGGCCATATCTTATTTGTTACTGTTCCTACTGGGTGAGTCACTTCATGCTTTGTTCCTAACGAATTCTCATGGCTATAGACTGTTTCAAAAATGGGAGTTGAATACTTTTAACTATGACCTGCTTTTCTCGCCTGCCTCTCCTAATACGGCATTATTTCTCGCGTTCTATCTTTCTCTAATATCTTCACAATTATGTTCCCGGTGGAAAACACCTATATTCGCGTCTCATAAACAGTACCCCGCACTATGTTCGTAA
>KN727738.1:0-14553 GCA_000816745.1 Ancylostoma duodenale | reverse complement strand
CGTTGGATTCAGCGTGTCGAGGAGAATCAGAATCTGCTAGAAGCTCAGACACAAAAACGAGGTGACACATTGCCTTTAAGCCATGTATGTCATTGTGATCAGCAGTTACTGGGAATTCTTCTCTTCTAAAAGTCTCAGAAACGATCAAAGAGTGATATGGTGGCGCCAGAGATATACATAGTTCCAACCAAGAATTTTCGTTCAATTCTTATACAGCTTGAAGAGTTTTGGAGAGTTTTTAGGAGTTTCATGTGAACGAAATCATCCAGAAAAGTTGACGATAATGGTATACAAAATTCAGTGCAAAAGTTATAAAAAATGCATATCTTAGTCCCTCTCTTCAGTGGACACTTGAGGTGAATACATACGGGGATGCGAGATTCTTGCGCTATGCAATCGTTCTCGATGACAAGATGTGCAGGAATTCGATAGGGAAGAAGCACTTGATCGTCTTCTTTCAATTCTATTCTTTTTCCCCTGATGTTTTCCATAGTTCTGGTTGTTGCTAGTGTTTGTCCAGTAAGCAATGTTACCGCTGACAGTGCTGTGGCACCGTTCTTACGTACCTGGTTTCAATCCTCTTGTACCTCGCACCTGATTCTCGTAATAGAACCGATCGCCACGCTTGAGAGCAGCGAACTGCTCAGCAATTATGTATCCTCCGGTGGGGCCGATCTAAAAATCCACGTCAGCAGTAAATGATTGACCCCGAAGCCCAGCATTCGACACCACAACCTCTGGGGTCAAGATGACGGAATTCGACTGTTAATTAACCTACTTGAGCGCCCGTCAGGGGCCTTTCCAGCATAATACCGCTGTACAGGTCGATGTCGTTCACATCAGCATAGACTCTTTTCAGAGCTTCCACATTAACAGCATCCATCTCGTTCCTCAGATCATCGAAGCTGTTGGCTTTCCTCAAACCCACCAACGTCCTGGAAATATAAGTAGGTACATTTGCCTTCCATTTAGTGTGGTTCCGCCAAAAATCACCTGTAGTCGTTGTATGGGAACAATCCGACATCTCTTCCTCGCATGATGTTCACTGCGACGAGGTCAACGCCAGAAGCTGGCCGGCCTCGGATTTCGAACAGCTGATTGCGGATAGGGAAGGAAAATTCGTTGTCAGCTTTCATGACAGCATGTTGCATCATTCCTAAAATCGAAGAATATCAGGATTTCGCCGTCTTCTGCGCTAATGACTGTTCGTGGTATGCTTATGTCAGAAAAGACGCATTATCTCCTTTCATTAGGGTGTTTTGATCACGATAATGTCATCGTAGGCGCGTTGCTAGGGAGAACCAGCTGGACGCCTGCGCTCATCTTAACTATCGAACTTTTTAGCCTCCATATATGGCTAACCTTCAATAAATGATGCCATTCCTCCTTGATTTGGCGCGTAGTGTGAGTCCACATAAAATATGTTGCTTCCGAGGTCGACAGAGGCACCGGCAGTAGTGTTTCGGTTGGTTACCCTTAAAATTCTTGATAGAGATTAACAGTGGCAGACAGAATGACTCCGATTTGTAATCTCTGGATTTCTTTAGAAGAATTCCTAATATAAGGCGAAAAACAACCTCGGGAAATCCTTTCTAGCCTGTCCATGACCAAACCGGAACGCAGCTGCAGCGAACTCAGCTGAGAGCGCTGCGTTCACCGACGGAGAGTAATCTGAAATGAAAGGACACGTGAGCGTTGCACTGCAAAACAGTAACTTTTCTTTGTTCATACGCAAATTTTTACGATAAAGGAAGCGAAGATTGTGTGAATTACTGAATGACGCATTTAAATACTAGTCAGACTGGTTTTCAACATCCTTTCTATATATAAGTAATGAAATCAACATAATACACACTGAAATGAAACGAGCAGATCATGTTCCTGTGATTGGCCCCTCCTCTGAATGGCTTAGTGATAGAAATACATAAGACCTGCCCTGAGATGAAATGCAAGCTCTGTTTAGTTACACATTTCTCCAAAGTAATCGATATATCGATCTATGCCTACTGGTACGACGGAGTATCGCAAGCGGAAATATGTATGTCTGATAGTAGTGAGCTCTAGCTCATTCGATTTTCTCAGCTTGAACTGAAATAGAAACATCTTTCCACGCGATTTCTGCCGATTTCGAGGATTTTCAATTTTTTGCCAAAATTGCGTAGTAAAGTAAGCATTTCGAATGGAATACTGCTTTCAAAATCAAGGGCTTTTTTTCTAAACTCGCGCGTTGAGGAGATAGGGAGAGTGGAAGGGGAAATGCTGTTAGTCCTTACTGTAGTGCCGGTGAGCAACTGTCGTACAGTTGGTTGCGCTTGAAAAATACACACTGATTACAATCAACTAAAACAATGAATCTCACCAGTAACGAATCCAGATCTCAACGGTTTCAATCGGAAGTCAGTCATGAGTTTATCGCCAAGAATACCAGGTAGGTACCCGTCATAGACATGGTGTTGATACTGAGCAATGTTTACACGACGAGCTTCCTAAAGAGGTGAAAAGCCATATTATAAGAACCAAGTGACGGATTCGCTGAAAAATCATAACTTGGAACCAGAATGATACGAAGACTCAACAAAATCTATGTTTTTGAAATACTTTTATAAGCCAGTATCTCATTTCAGAATCGATTTATATAATTTATTCAATGCACTGCTTCGATTGCATACTTTCAGGCCTATTGCATCGAACTGCTCTACTATCGCGGAAGCGCGATTTGGATCCTTGACTAACCAAAATTGACCTGCACCATGCGAGCATAAGAACGTGCGAACTTCTAGGGTGGGCGCCCGCGGCGATCTGGATGAGCGAACTTTGGTCGGACTCTGACCGAACTCCGTTCGTAAACAGTGATATCTGGGATCTTGGACATTATCCAATATTCGAAAACTTCCGGAAGGGGCTATAAAAGGCCCACCCGGGATTGAGAGCATTATTATTCCTCATATTCGGCATCTCGGCTATATTCGCCACGTTCACTGTATTCGCTGTCCTCGTATTCCTATTCTGAATAGTTGCCTAATAAACCTGTTACTATATTGCGCCACCCCACAACAAGACCCGCGTGGTGAGAAAGAAGGAAGAAGACCACCGAAGCATTTTCAAGTACCATGAAACCATAAGTAAATAAGTTCAAGAGCCTCGAGGGTTTATGGGCCTTTAAAGGCATCATTTAGCAACACTATCAGCTTCCAGAATCTTGGAGTGTATTAACGAATTCTGTCTAACACTACGAAGAAAATATGTTCTTCGAAATCTTTTGCCAAGACATCTTCTGCTAATCTTTATCCTACGCAGTCTCTTCTCCTGCGAATCCTTTTTCCAGAGACAAGGAAAAACGGAGTGGATCAACCACGGTAATTGTGGAAAACGGAAATGTATGTACGTAGCTGCAGGAGAGAAATTCTGACTCTCTGAAACCATTCCCCAACTCCTCGCGTTTGCCAAACCTGGAAAATTCTCTCGTCATTCCAATCCGGGTTGCACTTCTTGAATTGAGCAGCGAGTCGATTGTGTTCCTTGATGTAAGTAGCGTGAAGAGGTACCAATCCAGGATGTAGTGAATTACGGAAGTCGCCGGTGGTAAAGCAGTAGTATGGATCTTTCGAAAGGCAGTTAGTGTCCTTCAAAACGAAGGATTACCAGCTCTCAGGTTTCATAAAGCATATTTCACAGATAACTTGCATTCTTCTTCTGTGGTGGAAGAATGTCACCATTATGGATGTACGTCTTCAACTCGCCATTAGCAAACGATCTTACAGAAGCTCCCTCACATTCTTCCGAGCCATAGACGGCGGAGAGGTCAAGGAAGTGAGTATTCTAGATGTATAAATATTGACTGAAAATGTGTAATGTACGAAAAAACACATACTTGATTGATCTGAGTGCGTACGCCAAGACCTTTCTGGGCGTTGAGAGCACGTGTTAGTCGAATGCATCTAGAACGACGATGTTTTCTTCTCGAAGATCTTGACCTATTGCGATTGGCTCTCCGCCAGAAATTCCAAAATATTTCATTAACACATACTTGTATATTCGAACAGAAAGGCGGAATACCTGCCAGTTCCATTATTATATGATTTGAAGTAAGAATCATCGGCTGGTACTGGGATCGGAGCGCAGTTCTCGCTGACGTTAGGTGAGCTGCACGATGTGCAGTCAAGGTCCTTACCATTTGGTCCTTGAATGTGAAAATTAACATCTTGGAAATAATTTGGTAGGGTGGGAAGCTTTATAGATTGTTTTCTATTAAACGACTTAACAGAGAGACGAACTAACCAACAGATGAAGGCATAAAAATAATGTCATGTGCCACCCATTGCCCGAATTGCATGTAGAAGTGATTCCTCGAATATTCAAAAGCTGGCTTCGCTCCCTGAAACATGCAGTATCAGTTTTTTTTGGCGATTACTCCTAGAATAATGGTAGTGCACGTTTTCTTGGCTGACATTTGTAAACTAGCAATCATTCATGGGTACTTCAGTCGCGGTTATTCTGGTTTAACTGCGGTTCATCGGACGTCAGATACGCGATGCGGCTCAACTACGCCTACTCGCTGGTTCTAACTCCTCCTGACACAATCCATTACGTTCTGACACGCCTTGCATCCCCTGACATTATTGAGAATTTTTGTTAATACCCGTTGCACTCCACGTAGTGCGTGTAAGAACACGTTAGAAACGGCGCGGTCGAGCCGCTGCAGCGGGCCTCCTAAGAGAAGGAACCTTAGGATGACAGGGGCTGTATTCGGTGCTATATCTGAAGCTAGAAATAGAAGTCCCCCTTTTTCATCAATCTTACGGAAACAGAAGCATCCGGAGAAAAGGATGGAAAAATGAAATAAGTAAAATGTGAACACTGTACCATACATAAGAATTTCAACGACATATGGGGCCTTCCAACTTATACGGGTAGTCGCTGCAATCTTCATTATGGGATCCTTTCCTTACTTCGCTATCGCTTCGATTACAGGTTAATCTTGATTAGTTTCAGACTGGTTTGCGATGAGGATATCCTTAACTATTGAAGCTCTTGTTCCCAAAAAATTGTTACCTCTTGGTGAAGCTTATTGGACACTTCGCGGGTAGAAGGAAGTGGTGTGCCTTTAACTCCTCTTGTACGAATTGCATTGAAGCCTAAAACACGTATGAGATGATAATTAAACAAAATTCTATTCAGTAATAGAATTTAGGTTTCTGCTATGGAACCACTAAAGATACATATTTTCGTCCTACTTAGGAAAAAGTGCTCAGTGGTGGAGTTCTGTGACGAGTCACCTTGCCATTTTTCACCTCGGATGAGCATTATTGAAGTTACTCATGCTAAACGTGAGAATTTACCTCTTACCTAGCACCCAGCTGTATTTTTACCCATACCTGACGTCTATACCCACCTTCAAACCACAACCAATCATTCGCATGACATACATGTAGTTATGTATGTAGAAGTCAATATGTATGGGTAAAGTATAGTGACTCACCGTTTACCCATCCATGCAGTGATGTGGGCCCTCTCATTGCTTTTCACCGGAATTAGGCAAATGGGATGATGAGGTAAAAGGATTGGGTTAGATTACTCACCATCGGCATAGCTTGGTTTTCCTAGAAGTCGGCGCACAGGAGTCACTGCAGCGCCCCAAGTCGAGTTCCTTGGATTGTTGCATTTTCCAGTTATTGATCGGACAACGTTGCTAAACAGAGTAACCAAGTTGTATACGTTAGCATAGGTTTTTGTACAATTCAAACACAGAATCAGCAGAGAGATGCTGGTTGTTCTCAAATATTGGGTAAATTATACTTTGAGTGAACACAAACAAAAATTTAACTCTGCTGTAGGTTCAAAATTTATTATTTTTCATTCTATGACAATTAACAACTATCAAATGAACGCTGATCAGAACCTCTCCTGGCTGGCGCAATCCATGGGTCCACGACCGCAACCTGCAGCTTGGCGCTTCTTCCGGGCTTGGACTTCTCCAGCTCTCGCCAGTAGTTCATCGGCATCCAGGTTAGCGAGTTCGTCTAGTACTCCGCTGCCTAACTGTCCCACAACGATCTGAAAATGAGGAGAAATTCTGTAGCTGTTTGGCTAATTTTGGATGTTCAACACTTTTGAAGGCATTAAAAAAGAAAGAGAAAAAAGGGAGAGGAAGAGAAAATCTCAGAAGTTCTATCAACAAATCTAAAAAAAATTATATATGTATGTAGTACCATTTGCGATTCGTGATTTTTTTTTGGATGGTTTATTTCTTCCCGAAAGAACCTACACCTGTACGTACTTCACGATTCAATTACCTTCGCTCTGAAACTCTCGACGAGAAATTTCATCGGAACTTTGCCGGGGGTGGAGGGGATATAAATTATTGCCCACAAGAATCATGCTTATCATGTAGTATAACGCTATTACTCTTACGAAAAGTTAAGGTTGCTGTAAATATAGGACAAAATGTCGAATCTCGTCAGAATATGGGAGATGGATGCAAAGCAAAGTTGATAGTCATTGTCAGCACATGAACTAGTAGCCTTATGAAAAGCTCCTGAAGATTCTTTTAGGAACGGTGTCCACCACATACCCACCATAGCCCTACACAACCAAGTAGTGCAAAACGAGCACGACCTCCGTGATCCTATCTGGGAAAATGAGGCAGCAAATCACCTCTTTGGTGAAGTTTGAGCGAATACATTTCGTCAGCGATTTTTATTGATAAAATAGCCAAATTTTGCCAAAATTACCTTAGTAGCCTCTGATAGGAGATCTCCCTTGAGTTGCTCAAGTTGAGAATCGGCGTTCGCTTTCTGAGTCTGGATGATGTTGCCTTAAGAAAGCCTTCATTCTCAGGGGAAGTTGTGGAGAAATTTTCCCCAAAAGGTTGGAGCATTGTTCCCAAAAGGGGTTGGAGCATCTTTTCAATTCCGAGTCATAATTAAGTCTAATAACAGCTTACCCTCTAACGTAGCAACATCCTTCTCGCGTTTCACCAGATTCTCGTGGGCGGTCTTGATCGCCTCCACTACTGTATTCTCTAAGGAATCGGCTTTGCTGAAGATAAAGAATTGAAGATTAAAATTTTACGCTCACGTCATTTGGAGCGACGTTAAAAAAGTACTCACCAGCCGATTGCGAGTAAGGCAACGACCAAGAGTCGCATTCCGAATATGATTGTGGCAGTTCCTCATTGGCCTTAAATGTAGCAGCCGGCATGTTTATACACCTGCACTAATCGCCCACAACATGGAATCTTCGACCAAAATTTTGGCTTTCGGCACGGAAACCTGGCCAAATATTTCCCACATGACGTGTGGTGACACATCTAGGTCAAAGGTCGCTGTTTGCCAGTTACTTTTGTCCTTTTCCGGATGTCTTCACAATGTCTCATGCTTTTCTTACGTTGCCTCCTTCGCAGTTTTGAAAAGTACTATGATATGGGTTGCTAGGGTATGTTTCAAAAGTGCAATTATATCAATACCGGAAAGCAGCACGCACGATAATTTTCATGTTCGTTTAGATTTCCTATGACTAAAGGTAGCTCATTAAAGCCCTGCCTTCCTAGAGCCAAGCTCAAATGCCGGTCACATTTTTTCATCAATAGAGCGGGATCCGATTACTTACCACTAAGCAGAGTACAAGCAGATCCAATACTACTAATCCTCGATCCTTCAAAAACATGGTCCGTAGCTACCTGGAATCATGTTGCTATCCTGGTCTATGCCGCATCTTTCTGTTGTTTTCAATTGTCTACTGTAGACCATCGAATACCGAAAAATTGAAAAGAAAACTATCGCTGAATGCTAAAAAAAATCCTACAAAACACAGTTCCTAAAAAGGCTGCTATTAGCTCTGAAAACCTAAGCGAAACTCAAGTCATTCTACGAAAATTGTCTTCCATCAAAGGCATAATAAATATGTATCTATTTATAACCTGATGTGATGAATATATTTGAGAAAGAAAAGCTGAGAACCGCTAGATCATTGAAGCTATAGGGATCATAATCTCTATAAAAGGATGCAAAAATGGGAATGGATTACTATTCTACTTTAAGTTATCACGTAGCCACTCCTCTATCCATATTTTAAGCCTTCTCTGTTACAATGGAAGACTTAGCTTTACGAAGTCTATAATTCTTTTGTTCCTTCATTCTCTACATACTCATCCATTTCCATGGCTCATAAAGCTTAGCGCGTGTTGTACTTTCATCCCAACCGTTGTTTTTTGTTTATTTTCTCGTTTTTCTAACGTGTTTCAAAATAGCCAGGGCGACAATTTGGTATCAATCAAATCAACTAGCCGCTCGCCCAAAAAAATGTAACCCGTCAAGAAAAAAGGGGCAGAGAAGTCATTGTGGTTCAATCACCCACAGTTAGTTTGGTTTGATCACCCATCGATTCCGATTGAGAATTTGATCTAGGGAATGGATCAGCTCGCGCGCGTGTCTCCAATGCGATGTTTACTCCGGAGTGAATGCCCCGTACCACCGTCTTGCACTTAGCGCCGACGTTCACTTGTGTGAATAGCAGAAGTTCCAAGCTATCCCAGCATTCATTCGCACTCTTGATCAGACATCAGCCCGTGATGAAATGTTGTTAAGATTAAAAAAAAGCGAAGAGGGCGTGGAGTAGACCCAACACCTTACAAGTGGCAGCGAGGACTTCCAAGGACTATTTGAAGGCAGCACCCACGGAAATTTTCGCTTCCCAGCTCTTGATCCGAGCTTGATACAATCGATTGTGGGATCAATTCTGCATCAGAATCACCAGTTTGAACTTTTTCTATCACGAGTAATAGCAGGTAACACCTGGATCAGCAGGATCACTACGCAATATGTTTCACGAGTTTTCGCGCCAGCATGGATCTCCAAAATCTTCACTGGAGCGCGAAAAATAGCGAGTGCCAGCTGATTCGGTGAAGATTTTAAGTGGCAGTCTTTCGTATTAGCCTTTCCTCCACTCGTTTCGAACGAAAGCATTGCTCTGATCCCTTATTTACTTCATTTTCGCTTATTATTCCATTAGGTTCTCCTTGAAATCCTCTTTTCCACTCAGACATCTATTTCCTGAAATATTACGTGTATTTACCCTATTTAGCTTTTTAGGCTTCATCATTAGGTTTTGTTTTTCTCTTGCGATGTGTCAGTATAGTGAACATTCTATTTTCCTTTTTTGTGCCTTTTATATTGCAAGAAAGCTGCCTTACTCTTCAATTATCTAACTGCTTCAAGAAAATATGTAGGTGGCGATCAGGGCTGTGCGTTACTAACGTAACGAATTAACGTATTAACGAAAAACCCCAAAAGTCCGTTAGAATTCATTTCGTCAATAGGCCAAATAGTATCTGAAATGCATACTTTCCCGCTCTACACAACTTTCTCGTAATAAACAGTACGCAATAATACGCATAATTACGAGGATTTTGTAAAGTGATGCAGTAAGGCACCCGAAGAACAATCTATTATACTTTCATGGACA
Organism: Ancylostoma duodenale; assembly: GCA_000816745.1. Lineage (NCBI taxonomy): Eukaryota > Metazoa > Nematoda > Chromadorea > Rhabditida > Ancylostomatidae > Ancylostoma > Ancylostoma duodenale. Next base: position 5,091 of record KN727738.1, on the reverse strand, counting down.
TCTTAGCTTTCATGAACTAAAGCCATGGGGGTGGTTATAGCTGTATAATTTTTGAGGATAGATACAAATGAGAAGATTCATGGACCTGCAGCTACTTTATGAAGTAGACGAATACCTTGTGCATGAGCCATTATCCTCTATTGATCCTTTTAAGTATTAGAGCAGCGATAATGACACCTCGAAATTCCCTCATATCAGAGTGTTGTCATATAAATATTCCTCATATCAGAATGTTGGCATATAAATACCTTTCATACCTTTCCGCACGAGCAACTGAGGGCGAGCATCTCTTCTCAACAGCAGGTTTGACTGTGTCAGATTTAAGAACCAGCTTGACTGTAAAAATTTGGAAAAAAAACTGCTCTTTTTGCACCATAACATACTTATACTAGGATTCTGAGGTACGCCTGCGCACCTTGTGCTTTGAGTCTCTCACTTTCTCTATGAAGCTAAGATTTTTAGAGTTCCTATCCGTTCCTTTTGCAATAAATTTATTGTGACAATTGTGAGGGGAAATAACGAAACTCTGAACCAAAGGCTACCATTTCTCTATTTTCAGTCGTCTGACCCTCGCCAATGTTTGTTTTTCTGTATGCATTGAGGAGAAGCTACCACTTTTAGATCTTTTCATATTGTTATGCCTTTTTTCCAGAGCCACAAGTAAACATGTCAGCATTTGCTTCAGTTTTTTGTTGAATCTACAGCTTATTTGCTCTGGATATCAGTCAGGGATCTTGACTGCTTGTTACAGCTGATGAAACTTATCAAAATATTCACAAATCGGTTTTCTAACGAATTAACGGATTAACGGGTTAACGCATTAACGTGTAACAGCCATTTCTAGCCTAACGTAACGAATTAATGGATTAACGATACCTGAAATTTTCCTAACGCACAGCCCTGGTGACGATGATGGCAGCGTTATCGACTTTTTTGTTCAACCCCATCCGTGTAACTCGACCACCCTGCTCTAATCTAGCCAAATCAAAGGACCTGGAAAATGTTTTCCAATGAGATTTAGCGAAATGGAACACTTGACCTGTGCTTCTCATAGTCTGAAATCTAAGAATGTGTTAAAAACTCGGTGACCAAATTTTCCGTGGGTGCTGCCTTTAAAGGACTGCACACTGAGCCAGGCAGGACCTGTAGCGAAGACCCGTCATCATTGAAGACCAGACGAACTTATGGCTTATTCACAATCTTCTCTGCCTGTTGGTATTGGTATAAACATCTTTCTTTTTCGTTTCATCCACTCCACCATACGAGAACACATTGCATCTCCGCGAAGTCCTATTGAGGTCATAACCGGAAGAAGAAATCTAAACAGTTGCACTTATGGCTAAGCTCTCATAACTGTATACTTAGGATTTTTAAATGGTTGCAGTCCGTGCTTTTCAGCAAATTACCTAGGAAGCAGGAGATAATCGATTTTTCACAGCGTCTTGCTGCCCACTATGATCTGAAAGTAAATGTAAAATGATCCTGTGTTTTAGACCCCGTCACCAGCATCACACCACAGAATCGAAAGATAGCAATAAACACATTATTACGGGATAGGATAAAATGGTCGGAGTGCGATGGTGTCTTTTTAGTGTTCCCCTGTCTCTTGACAATGTGAGGACGATGAGCTAATGCACAGGAGTAGTGATTATATTTGAATGGTCAGCAAACGATCTGAGTCATAATCGACTCTGAGAGGATTTCTAAAGCGGATTTTTGTTCTTAACATATGGGAATGGAGAATAAACAATTTTCGATGATTGCTCCTGTAACGTGACTCGTCAAGGTCGTTGGCTCCCAATAGTGCAAGAGGTTTTATCGCCACATCCTAGTATTTCTCTTCTTGAGACGGGTATGATATCATACTAGCTCATTCATAAACTCTCTTTATTCCTTTGCATGGAATACGTGTTAAATGCAGTCAGTGTTAATCCAGAATGGCTTTGATATCCCTCCGCTACATATACTTGGACGATGACAGCGATGAAGAAAGCCAACAGCAACTTGAACTCACTGCTGAAGGAGAGCATTTTGTATGTCTATCTTAGTAGAGAGAACTCTTCATGTTTGGGGGACTCTTTTCTCGAATTCTGTGATATCTCGATCATGATAATAACGTCAGATCTGGATCTTCCAGCCTTTATCTCTGTTTGGCCACAAATTTGCAATGGATACGATGCAGGGCTCGAACTTTCTGCAGTTGCTCAGAAATTTCGACTGTTTGGAAAAGTGAGTAGCATCCATTTAAGTATACATGACTGACTCAGTAAGGCTTCAACTTCGCATTCTACATGGGTATCACTGGCTACGTATTTGGGTCACCCCTTTTTTTTACTTCTCATCAGCAAAATATAATCACTGTAAAAATAATATAAATAAATAAACATAATATAAAAATTAATATTAATATAAAAATTAATTTAATATAAATTAAACGGGTATATTCAGAAGACTTCTGCAGAACGCTTTCATCTAATTGATTGACTTTCCTTTATTCCAATCTATTGTAGCATGTGATAATTGAAAGGCTTCATCATGGATTCACTAAACGGTTCATGAAAAAATTGGGATCCTTCAAGTGCGTAATAGAAAAGGAAATCCTCCTGGCTATGAGCAGTTGATGAAATAAGCAAATTCTCACTCCCTTACTCCCTAGCGTAGACTTTCATCCTAGCGTATACCACTTCATAAGAATATAGCTGTGACTATCGCCCTTTCGCTGGATTATCTAATTAACCAGTCATTGATGTACTCAGAAGTGCCCGGCGCTGGAAGCATTCGTAAGTCATACCTGTCCCGAAGAAACAGCCTTATTCTAACCCTAAATCTAAATGTACGTAAGACCCATAGTTGACCTAATCCGTTGCGTAAGACCCAACCCGTTGCATTACAGACCAGCCAGTACCACTCCGGTGCTATGCAGAATTTTCGAAAACAGTATTGAGACGCAATATCAGCTCCACCTTAACAGAATTATTCCCCGTAATGAAAATGGCCTCGCGGAAAGTAAATCAGCAGGAATCAATCTTCTGGGGTGCATTAATGACTGGACGAACGCATTGGTTAACCACGCGAGTTGTGATATGAGCTGTTTTAATTTTGCCAGGGTCCTTGATAGGGTAAGCGTTCCAAACTCAGCACAAGAATTAAAGAACTTTGATTTTGTGAAAATGGATCTTGCAGTATCTTACTGGGGAATTTCTCAAGTAATAGTGAGGTCAGCATTCTCTCAAGTAAACGGAGTGCTATTGCCGCTTTTATTCAATATATACACATCTTCGGTTTACAACACATAAAGAAGTAGATAAGCGAGAGATTTAGGTTTCCGGAACAACAAATCTCCTGAGTTTCTTGGCCCATCATAAGATAACAGGCAACATGACTCGTAGTTTTCAAAATTCCAATTGTCGCACTTGTTATTGCGAGCGTATAAAATGTAAGTAAGACTCATCTTGGGGGGGGGGGTTCCACTTCCATCATATCAACCTCTATCGGAAACGAGATGTCCTCATGTTCCAGAGAGTTCAGAACGATTAGGCCAAAAAAAATTGAATCTAAACGTAAATTAAGAGTAACTGTTTCTACTAGCAGGGGGTATGCGTACATAAAATAAGCAGAGGAATCACCAAGTGTTCCAGAGCTTCTTTCAAGAGAACTATTATGTTGAAGATGTACCTTAAATAAGAGTGATTGCTATACTTTTTTCATTCTAACGTCATCCGCTGAACCCGAACTTTTTATCGGTCTGAACTGTGTATCCATAGCGTTTTCATTAAGATGCAATTGATCAATAGCCCAAAACAGTTCTTGAGAAGAGCTGAAAAAAGGGGTAGGAAGTAAACAGAGAACTATTTCGATACACGTTTAGATATTGTGATGCTCCACACGAGAGCTTCTACCAGTCTACGGCGAGCTGCTCCATAGACATGTCTGTTGAGGAGGCATTGCACTTTCCTCAGAAAATTTCTACCAGGATACCGGTAGGTACCTGTTTACTGGAACAATTCTTATATTTGTGTCTTGCTCATAAAATTTACTTTGTAGATACAAATAAGTAGCACTAATCAACAACTAACCTTGAGAAATCTAAAGAAGATGTGGTGTCGTCAGGTGTCTCATTACTTTGAATGGGTTGGCGGCGTGCCAGATTTGAGATTGATGGGTGAGCGGGGAAAGGTGAGTGTCGCAAGACTTTCAACTGGTGCCTAGAAGCAGTAACATTTTTGCCTCTGAAATACTCTGATAACTGTGAAGTTGTGCAGCCCGAACGGCGTAATGGTTCGAGCAGAAACCTTAGCAGCATATGTTCTAAAGGGACGAAAGCTTGAGCAGCAATCGAGGAGAGGATGGCAGCAACTGAGAACCGTTGTTGCCTGAGTTTCTACTCAAACCATCACCAGTTATCAGAGTAAGTTGTATCTCGTATGAACGGTTGTTAATGAATCATAAATGTGAAAATAACACGAGTAGTGATCATCAATCTACGGAGATACTATGCTAAACTTGCGAGCAGTGATGAGCAACCATGGACGCATGAAGGCGTAGAGCGAATGGGTGTGCTCGCACCGTACTCCTCTTCCCTCCGGAAACGGATTAACAAATTTTCCAGAACTACTTCGTAAATAGTTGGAAGCGATAACGTGTTTTTGTGAATGTTTTACAAATATTAGATTAAAGAAATATGTGCCTCAGTTCCAGCAAAAAACAAAGATTAAAGAAATATGTGCCTCAGTTCCAGCAAAAAACAAAGTTTATTAGCAAGACTGCAATTTAACTGCTAAATCTTGGACATGCACATTTCTCCATCATGATCAGCGACCCTCCTGCTTCTCTCACCAAAACATTGGCACACTCAAGCCTTGGCCAATATCGGCTCTTCTTGCGCAGTACTTCGACGAGAGCTGCAAAGGCGCGTTTACGTGATCAGGAGTATTGATCAGCATATGTAGGTCTTACCTGCCGACACTGTCGCCATATGGGTGCTGAAATTCGCAGCCCTTAAAAGGCAGCACGCACGGAATTTTTGGGTTGAAGATTTCGCGGTTCATCGGGGTTTTTAGGGATGATGAGTTCATTGACAACGATGAAGTA
>KN727737.1:0-12386 GCA_000816745.1 Ancylostoma duodenale | reverse complement strand
ATAGATGACGTGAATTTCACGTGGATTTCTTGGACTAAAAGTCAGAAATAGATCTGCTCCAAAAAATGTGACGTTCACTGAGCTAAAGAAGCTGCAAAGAGCAATACGATCAAAAGGAAATTGTCAACATGTCTAGACTTGCCAGCGAAGTTCGTATTTGCAGCCAATTTTTCATTTATTAATAGTATAAACGCGTGGGAGACCGTAGCAGCTTAGGACGGCAGCATGCATGAGGTGGAATTTATTAATGTCCTCCATGGCTGGCGTTTGCACCAAAATTGCCCTAATAAATAATTGAATTGAAGGTTGTCCGGAGCGGGCGGTGTTCTGCTTGTTGAGGAGTGGCTCCAAGCCGGCTGAGTGCTAGGAACCATATTACTGCCTTACCTATGCAGTAACCACTTAAATTTGTTATGTTACTATTGTCTGGGTTATTTATGTAACAACTCGGCTCGATCGCCTTCAGCAGCACACCTTTCTGCCAATTGCTCCCACAAGGGGGATGGACGAGTTTTCTTGCTCGAGGAACTGGTGGCATTAGTCTTAAAGTTCTTTCGCCGCCGCCGTCAGCTTGAGCAGCTCCTTGACTCGCCCACTCAGTGACTATTCCCATTTCAGGAGACAAGCATTCAGAGCTGCTGCTACTCCCTGTCTGCTTTTCCCTTGCTCGGGTATCAGTAGGGGAAATCTAATTACAGTTTTTCTATTCCTTCGAGAAAATCTCACACAGATTCCATTCTACCTTTGAAAAATCCAGAATCTGTGGACGCGCTTCATCTCTCTGTGGGATCCTGAACCTATTTCCTTCAGAGAAAACGATGTTCTACTCAATATCAGAAGCATGTAGCGCACTGGTAAGAGGCATAATGTTGTTCGCGCGGTCGATGGTTCTCGATTTCTGCTCAAATCCATCCAACACATCCTTGCCCCCTTCGCCATTAAAATTGCGCTAGAAATGTCTGGGGGATAAGGAGGGGGGGGGGGGGTTGTGAAATGCTGACTTGATTCATCTTTAACGTGCCTCTCCCTTCAAGCCAATTATATAGAGTACATACACGATATCCTTGAAAATTCACGCGGATGCTTCGAAAAGTGGTATTTTGAGGTATGTTAAGGTCAAAAACGCGAAAAAGGATCTATTTGGTTGGTAAAGGAGTTTCCATTTCTTTCACTATCCCTTTATCCTTTTCTGTTGCTTTGGTTCACCAGAGGTATACAGAACGTTAAGAGCCCTTTTCTTGCTTGGCAAGGTCGCTGCCATCCAATTGTCGGGGCTCTCCTTAGTTTACAAGGGCTCTGTTATCCAAGAGCTCTGTTCTTAGTTTACAAGGCAGCTGCTTTCTGGATGAATTATGTAATCTGTCCTAAGCTTCGAGCATCAAAAGTAAAAATTCCAGGCTGACGAAGGGGGAAAAGGGTTAAGCTTTTAGTGTATGTTGGTATTCCTATTTTCACTGCTTGCACGTAAGGTAAAAGTAAAACGTTCGGAATCTTAGTGATAACTTTCTGCAGGCTGTCTGTGTACTTGAGCATTGTATACGATGACTTCGAGGAAATTCTTGTCGAACCCTGGAAGAAGATCCCAGAGTAGTGGGAAGTTTTCTCTATTCACGTGAAATCCATGCGAATTCACTTGTTGTGGATTCAATTCAAATGTGTGGTCCATCGGGAGCGACCGCTCCGAAAAAAAAGCCCTTCGCCGTTCCCCAAAGTGCACTTGGAAATGCCGTTTTGCGGAGAAGTCATATGTTAGACCGTGACATCAAGTATCCTCGCTCATAAACAACTTCTCCTGCATCTGAGTTTTACTCTTTGATTATTCATAGACAGATAACGACTAATGGCTTCAGATGGCGTCACTGACCTTTGTGGCTTAAGTAGTCCTTGAATGAAAGATAACCTCTTAAAGGGCTTCAATTATCTTGCAGAATGAGAGGATTGGATTCATCCTATTCATGGTGTGTAATCCGCTATGCTTCTTTAATTAAAAACCGTAATGGTTCTTCAGCGTCTACCACCGTCACGACTGGCACGAAACCTTACAGAAATGTGACAGTATATCGCACAACTTTTACGTTCTAATGCAGATTACTTTATTCAAAAGTGTTTTTTTTTTTCAAAAGCCGAGCTGGCTATTGGAGTCTCCAACTACTTATTAATATAGGATAAATTAATGAGGTTGAGTATTTTGCCATCAATTTATCCTACCAACTCCTCCCATGTCCATTCTAGAACGAACAGCCATGTCTGTTCACTTAAAACACGAGTAGCGACCTCTCTGCTTCCCGATTGTTCGCAATAGTTGTTTCACCTGGAAGGATAGCTGGGAAGGTTCCTCGCGGAGGAAACAACAGGAAGGGGAAGGCACCACTCTCCTTCCACCTATCAAATGTTCACCGGTAGAAATACTTGTAGCTTTCGGCATTGGATGCAAGGAGGTGTGGTTAAATTCAACAAAATTTTCATTCCCCTCCTCACCGAAAATCGGAAAAAAAGCAGTGGTTTAACGCAATGGGAACTGCGTGGCTCATTGGTGAGCTGCGTCTTCTTTCGCATAGTTCATTTTGAGAATTCATTAAGTTTTAATGGTACCAGCACTCATAAAAGTGGCGTAATAAGTCATTTCAATCATAAAAATCTATATTGGAATTTTGCTAAGAATTTCAAATATCGGAGTAGAGAAAGGAGCTAAAGGTTGCCAGAATATGGAAACGCACGAAAAAAAGCGGTCGTCAATGGATTAAATTAAGTTATAGATTAAATATAGTCAGCTCCACCATAGTATCCACATTCCACATAGTGTACGCTATTCTACGTAAGTAATGATCTGAGAGAGTGCGTCACAGCTAATCTGCTATAGCTTCTAGTCTGAAATTTATGCACACATTAATGACCTTCACCCAACATTGGCGTCAGTAGTGTTAGAGGTGCATGTTATTTTAGCACCTTCATCGTAACATCACATCTTCTTCATAGCTTTTCGCACTGTTGTGTCTGACGTGCTCCATGCTCGAAAGATGTTCAGGATTGGTGAACAGTTACTGTTATCTATTTAGTGCTCTACGATATAGGTTTCCAGGATACAATGCATCCATCTGGAAGGAATTCACAAGAGCTTTTGATGACAATGATGTATGTTCTTCCGTGCAGAACTGCCAGAAAACACGTCTTCGATCCCTATCTCTCGTGGGCGGTGGGGTTGAGCTGGATGAGGGGTACGAACCTGAATGAAGCACTCCCGATACCTCTTGGGTAAATTCGTATTCCTCTCAAAAGTTCCCCATCATTCATTCCTTAGCAGGGTAGAAGCTGCGTTCCATGTATGACCAGCAAGTAAGCACATGGTGCGGCGGAAATCCCGTTGTCCTGCCTTGGTTTGCTTCACTTTCCCCAGAAATTTTGGGTTGAAATAGGGTTATCCGAAAGTTTTACGCAGCATAATAAGCAATCTATGACATTTCGGTGATGAATAAAATTTCGGCCACGTCACCTCTCTTAGGTCCAAGAAAAGTCGACGATACATGAAAACTACTCACTTAGGGGGAGAGCATAGAATAAAAATTCAACGGGTAGTCGGAGCAAGAAATGGCAGCACATACAAAACCATATCTTTTCTTCTGCATAGCAAATATCTGAAGGACCACCTCTGTGTAGTGGGAGTTCTCATTTCTGAATTGCTCCCTCATTTCATGACACAAGTCAGCGAGCAAAAAACTGGGTAATGCGGGATGTCGTGTTCTTTCTTCCTTCGTCTTTGAAGTCTGCTTTTCTAGATATGCCATTCAATAAGTTCACCGTCAAGTACTTGAGTGCCTAATGAAATTTTGTGCTTCTAGAAGGATTGCCGAAAATATTTATGCACATCTGTGGACGCTCGACAAAGGTTTGAATTGACAAATTTGAAGTCGGAAACGTTCTCATGGGAACATGCGCCTCCGCACTCTGTTTCAGAGATATCCATTCAAGTGAAGCATCAATAATCCTTTTGTGCATACGTACATGCATGCATATGTCCACATTGCTACCCATTTTTCTTTTCTTTCTATCTCCTTTCTTTCCTTGCCATCCGTCTCTATTCTGATCGCTTGTTCTTGGCTTATTTACTTACCATATCGACACACACACCGGCTTAGTTTCGCAAGCATTACTATACCTTAGCACACCTCACTGAAGCAGTCTATATATGTAGAAGATTTGCATGAATGTCTGCAAATGCATGTGGATCTTTGACTTGTTTTCGATACTTGAGCGAGACTCCATAATCTATGTGGGAAATACCAAAATACTGCCTGAGGCAGGTAATATGATAATATTTTGAAGAAATTGTTCACAGGATTCCAATCTTGTATCCATGAATAGATCGCTCCCGTAGCTCGGGTTAGACCCAGCTGTGCCTCACACTTTTAGATTGGTCAAAAATGGATTTTTGAGGTTTTGATGTATCAAGTATTGGTAGTTCATTGGTGGATAAGTGGAGGAAGCTGTGTAACGTTCCAGTGCCTGTATTCATGAACCGTGGATATGCAAATCCACTCGCTTCACTACAGGATATCTTTTCCCGGTCGATTTCCACTTGAAAACGATCCATGATTTACTCCATCTTCATTTCATGTTCTCCCTCATCGAGACACGGCACTTGCACCAACAAATGAACTCCTCGATGGATGAGTTATAACGAATAGCAGAGTGGATAAAAACCAGCGGGAACGGATATATACCAGCTGCGTTTTCCCTCCCATGGTCAAATATATTGGATACGGCTTCAGGCTGTGGTCTACCCGCTCTCCTGAAAAGGACGAGTTTTCCAGGCTAAAATGCGTGCATTCCGTAAAAATGACGTCGCAGTCAGCAGTGAAAGGTACTTGTTATTACTGCGAGGTATAACATATTTTGCTGGAGGAAACTCCCTCATTGTGGATGAACAAGAAGCCTGAAACCTTTCAGGGAACCCTCTTGATTATGGACGCAGAAATCATCCCTCCCCTTTCTCGTAGAGCTGTTTCAGCAATGAAATGGCACACGTTCGTGGAATTCTTCGGCAGTGAATTTGATCTTGGAAATGTTTCTTTGAGTGCTTCTGAAGACTGACTGAGGCCGTCCGCTGTGAGAAGAACACTTCTTTTCAGACGACATCTTTCAAATACCCGTGTTTTGCATGTATTCTGGCAGGCCTTAATCCTCTCCATTCTATGCATCCCTGTCTTTTTTGTTGCATCTCGAGTCCATAATTTTCATTCTTTATTGTGAGACTATTTTTGAGCCGACCACCAAAAGCATCGGTGGAAGTCCCAGAGGACTGGTAGAAAAGCAGAAACACGAGCACGCGCTTCTGCCGTTAGCCCGCGGCACAATGAGCTATGGACCCTGAGGAATGACGTGTATGTATTGGGCGGGGCGCTAAAAATAACTGCAAACGAATCATGTGAATGCCTTGCAGGGATTACGAACACCACAATTGTTTTCTCATACGGCTGAATTCCTGCTGTAGGCCTTCAATTGAATAAATCCGGCTGACGTTTCAGAAACCGTGTTGCCTTCCAGGAATTGTTGTGCTCCTACTATTTTAGCACCTGACCAATTTCGGCAAATTGGATCCCCGCCGCGCACAGCAGTTGCATTCCATTTGCCACCGGAAACCAATTGACCAAAGACCAGAAATCACCCTCTTTGTGGCGGATTTTGCTTCGTGGCCCGAAGAAATCCGTGGAATTGGATTTCTATTGGGCAGTGCGTGGAAATTTGCTCTTCTCGGTGGGGCGTGTGCGGCTCTAACAGTCCTCCTACGTCTGCTTTCCTATTTCGTCCGCTCATTTTTGCTGCAGTTTGTCAATTCCTTCAAAGTCCTCTTACATGCCCTACTGTTCTTACGTAGTTCATGCGGGTGGTCTTAGAAGACTCTGTGATGGATCACACATGCCAGTCCATGCCCCCAAAGCCGCCTTCGGGGTGATGGGTTCATCAAAGCGGTTCTTCTTTTAATGGAAAGCAGCTGCAGGAATCCGACACCACTGCAGAGCTTTTTGCCATTTAGCTCGTTAGATATTTGATACATAGGTTGCCTCTCTTTTTGCCATTGAGGGCTTATATAAATACAGATCCTGCATTCTGTAGGATGAAATTTCTTGAACCCTATTGAATTATGCAACCGCTGTTTCTAGTTCCCCTACAAGTTTTGCAACAAATCATGATGTTACGTGAATATTTTTCCGTATAAGCTTTACAACAAGATATAATGTTGTGTAAATATTGAAAGTATGTAAGAACAGACATATGAGGTTTCTCAACGGACAAATAAGGTTTCTAGCAGTTTTCAGACTATGATACACGTGCGTTGAAGAGAAAGACCTCAAGATTGAGAACTCTCCCAGGAAGACCCAAAATCGTACATACCTAAAGCGATGTCGCCAATTGATGAATTCTCAAAAACGATTTTGAGATGGGACGCTGCCTTTGAGTCATCCCTGTGCTTACCATGTCCTCACGTTGTTCCTCTAAATACGTTGTCCCACCTCAGAATAATTTTTAAGATTTCCACGTGAAAGGAAGCTCCAGGAGCTACTTATCACAATGGTGTGTGAGATTCCATGACACTCTGTGAAAAAAGCTCTCCTCCAGACCTAAATCTGGGGAGCTTGTGGGTGCGGCCAAGCCAATGCAACGGTTGTCCGCATCATGTTCTCCTTCGATGGTCACATTTACTCGCAGGTGTGATCCATGCTGTTAGAGAGTGGATGATTATGGATATTTACAAACATTGCGATTGCCTCAGAAGGCGTGTTCCGGAAGCGTATATATTATCCAGAAACTCCCTCCACCGCCTTGGCTGCCCTTTGCTCCGCCTACAAGCTCCGCGGTAATTATGGCTTGAAAATAGATTTTTCGGCAATTTTGCACGGAATCATTATTCTGGGACGTCCTGTGTTAATCTGTGGGAAAGTTTACCCTCCCCCCTCCCATTACAGTTTTTTTTTTTGAAGACAATTTCTTACGTCTCTTTTTGCGTGTTTTCTTTCCCGTTTCCATATCCTCTTGCAATGTTCATTTGTTTAGCTAGTCCCACTAGAGGCTCTAAGCTATCTTATCTATTGTTGAATATTGAGGTAGGTGATGTTTGGCTATTTTACTGAATATCTCCTGGATGAACATCATGAATACCCCACCGTTTTCGTCCCGTTGTTATACATAGAAATAAGATAGCAATAACAACTCCATCAAGCTACAGAGTCCTGACACCCATAGATACGTACCATTCATATAGGCATGTTGGTTCAGTAACGATAAGTTAGTCGTGGAACCGTCCATCTGCCACCTGCAGTTGACACTTTCCAGAAAAGTCGATGTTTTCCTGTTCACGTTGCGGTAAGCCTACCCACGCTTTGTCTAGTTTCAGCCAGGATTTACGTTGTTTTTCCAAAACCCTGGCTTATGCTGCATCTAATCCTGGGAATCGCTGGATTTGGTTGCAATTCACATGATACATCCAGAAGCTATGATTTCATCAGCAGTAATCTGGAATGGATTCGGCTTGATCAAATGGTCTCTAGTTTCAGACGGCTCGTTCATCCACGAAATGTGGCTGAGAAACCTCGCCAACGATGCCTCCCTGACTCCATTTCAAATCATTGAGTTGTCGTTTTTATAAAGATGCTTCTCACTTCTTTCAATTGTCTTGTTCTTGAAATTCTTGCCTTTCGGATCCCCAAGCTAAGACAACAGTTTTCTTCCCTGCGCAGATCCCCGTCTATGTCTGCCACTGCACAGTACGCCACTTATTTTTGTCCCTAGACCACAAATTTCGCCTGATTCGCACTGCGAGCAACGGCAGCATTTTTTTTTGTGGAACAAATTTCTTCAAAATCCTCAAATTTAGGTTTCATCCAGCAGCAGTTAGTGGCCTAATACCGCCCTTCTCCTCTCAAATTGTCATGGAGCACAAAAACCGAAGTGGGAAGGAGCACGTCCTTATCCTCCGATTTTTGCATGTATTCTAATCCATCTTCTCCATTCATTTGTCCCTTGGAATTTTCCCTATGTATGATGGGGTGTACTATCACTGGAATCCCTTATCTCGACAATCTTCTGTAATCCTGGACTTAATAACACCAATAGCTTAGTGATTCACTGCCTGTCATTCAAGCGTTGCACTACAGGCTCTCATACGCCGCCTGGCTTCCTCATCCTCCTCCAGTCCGTGTATCCTAGCGAAATGTGCGATCCACAATCTTAAACAGAGTTTTCAAATGCCGAAGAATAGAACATTCGCCTGCTCCGCTTCTTTTCCGAATGTTCAGACGTTTGTCGGTTAATTTTTTTTGCACTCACCTCATCTCAGCTTTTTTAAAGGCGAGAATGAATAGCGAGCTCATGTTGATGATTCTTGGAAATTCAGAATCAAGTCCATATTACCACCTCTACATGCTATGTATTTTTATTCAGTATAATAGGTAAACGAATGTAAACGAAGATAGGATCGAACGAGAGGTCCAAATGAAATTGTGTAATTCTTTTTTGGTATAAAAAGATGCGTATAAGTCCGTCAATAAGGAAAATAGCACAGCCTATATGGAGAAACTTGTAGTTAATCGGTTTCGGGGCTTGACCTAGACCGAAAGTACGGCTTCTTTGGCGCCCCCGGATGTAATATCCTTTCATCAGCATTTCCTGCCAAAATTGATGCAGTTATGTTAGCCTCGAGAGGGAAAAGGATTTTTTCAGAGAAGGTGAGGAAGTTTCGGAGAAATTACTGCAAAAATTTCATTGTGGATTCCAAAAATAGTGAGTAATGGCGTGCTCGAAACTGGAGGGGTGGAATGTACTAGGGGGTTAATGTAGATTTGTCTCGCTATCCAACACGACATGATAAGAAATACGATTAGGCTAAAGTATTATAATTCGCTTGTTTGCTACCTCCGCTTCCAGTTATAGCTGAGACTTCTAGAAATGACGCTAACTGTCTTCTCCATGTCAGACTTCAAATCAAATCAAGACCTCATGCCTATAATTTCTCGTGGGTTGGATTGGATTTGTGGCGAGTCTAATAAAGGGAGAAGCTAAAAATATTCCTACAGTTTCACCGTTAACACGTTTCTCGTGCAGTAAGCCTTCGCATTAATGTTGAAGAATTCCTTGAGAATCACAGAATTTTATTACATTTCTATGGAAACTGTCACACCTGTGTAATATTAGTCACGCTGAGAGGGGCGCAGAAAATTGAACCTGGAAGCGGCGGCCCCGCCCAGGCCTATGTACCTTGGCCAAAATATCCAGGTGACCAATCGCAGAGCTCAGCGCAAGGCCCAGCTCCACATCTGTAAAGGAAATCCCAACGCTTTGTCTCATTAATGTTCTATGTAGCATGTTCTATGTATGTTGTATCTTTTGGAGTCAATTATATTGCAGAAAATGGGCTATGAGGTGGGGATAAGGGAAAGAGCCGGCGAGCATCCATCTAAGCTTACGCCTGGGGTTCGTACCAGATCAAAGAGGCGCCTCAGTGCCCGCCCCAGAATGGGTCTCCCAGTTGCGTTCTTAGGGTGTGATTATCTCAAAGGTCTGGTACCTTCATCCAGCCATTACACCCCATGCATGTGGAACTGCAACCGCTTGCAAATATTTCGGCTTAGTTCTTCCTTTCCTTAACAGACTTTGCACTAGCTAGTCAACCTTCTCGTCACCAGTCTTGAATTGAGTACAAAACTAAGGTTACAGTCATCTGGGCCAAGAATTATGATGCTAGTTAAATAGTTTGAGTTTCTGGATTCCTAACTTGATGTTATAATCCTTTTTCTCTCTTTGTCTATATACTTGTAAGATATTACACGGCACACCCGTTGGGGTGTAATAAATAAATAAATAAATATTTGTATGTACGTACGTTAATATTAGAACCGTACAGTGAGTCTTTTTTCGATTCCAGCGCAACAAATTCAACCGAAATTCCTCCTAAGCTCTTAGCTTATTTATGCTTTTAGGCGTTGATGGTGTGAAAGAACTCGAGCAGCCAGAAAAGATGACATTAATTGATGGTACAACCCGAAATAAAGAAATCACTCTAAGCTAATAAATAGTTAAATAATCTTCTCCGTTATATTACCCAGCTTGGTCATGGCTAGAAGAGCTTAGAATTGAGCGAGCTGTCATTCTCCAATCTGGAACTGGGATACTTAAGTTTTATATTTTTCCGGCTGCTTTGACATTTACTGAAACATACACCTATCATTGAAGCTCTTATTGAAGCTCTCATTAGAGAATTTTGATTTCATGCCATTATGCTGCGAGACTCGTAAGTCTTTTTAACTGGGGCCACATACATAGCCTATATGTATTTTGAGATATTTTATGCAAGGACCGCCGCCCTTGAGAAGGAGGCTCAATCTCAATGTACAATACATAGGTTATAAGTATTTTGAGATATTTTGTGGAAGGACCACCGCCCTTGAGAAAGAAGCTCAATCTTAATATAATGGTTTGTTTAAAAGGAGTATGATAGAAGTCCTACATTGAGAATTAATCTTTGAGATTCAACTCAGCCGGAGGAGTTTCATAAACCACCTGCACAAAGTGTTTTCGGATCCAACATGTTTTCACCGTTAATAACATTTGTTTCAGCTACCATCTGCAAGGATTCTGTATCACAATAATTATAAGTGCAAAGTAATCTACGCAGCTCAAACATTGGTTCCATCTCCCATTGTTTCCACAGTAGGGATGGCAGAGACTTCTCAAAAAGCTCTAATCTACTGGAGTCTAACCTCATCAATCTAACCGACCTGATCAATCGTCCCGACCGCATTTTCATGGAACTTTCTTTGAATCTCATCTAGACTCACATTCTAATGTCTGTTCGCGGTAAAACACTATGGTAGAGAAAAACATGGAACTGCAATTGAACCGTTTAAATAAATTACAGTGTTCCAGGTTGTAGAAGATAAGAATGGTTAGTTAAAGGCTCGTGAGAAACAACCAAGGTGTAATAAGGCGATAACACCCTAGTCGACAATGTTCCATAATTCGTTTTTATTTCTTGTTTCCTTTTCCTTTTTTTGTCTTTCCATAGCAAGAACACATCGAGTGTGTGATTTGCAATTTAATAAACTTCTTACACTGCTCTCTACGTTGACGGTGTTTCTGATTGCGGGGTGTTGCTTATTTTAGCTCTCTATTCCCGAATCCACCCACAACCGAAGCACTTTCTCCTTTCCACATGACTTCCCTCCATGACATTCATGCCATTGAATATGGATTTCTCATTTTATGAAAAAAAGACTAATTCTTCGGCTGGACCTTGTTACAAAATTGAAGGGCGAAGGCTCGGAAAAATAAGGGGTGCCAAATGAAGCAGATTTCATTTCATGGATAAGTCTGGGGAATTGTAGTTAAATTCTAGAAAATTCAGCTTTTTAGAAACTATTCTAGAAAATTCAGCTTTTCAGAAACTGTGTCATACATAATTGAGAACAAACATAGTTGCGGTAATTTCCAAAAAATGCAGTGTAGAACTGCATTAATACAGCAAAAACTTCTACAATTTCAACGTTTTTACAGATTTCCGTATTTTATCATACAATAAATAGAGTAATGACCATCTTTGGTTGATTATTTGCTGCTACAAACTATGCTATCTTACTGCACTTGTACTTCCCAAGCTTTTTTTCTCACACCTTGCACTTGTAGCTGTCGATGCGTTCTTGATTTTTCGCGTGTGAGAAAGAATTTCCTTCTTCTGCCTTGCAAAAATGAGAGGTTTTCCCACTTGAATTCGTGATGAATTTCTGAAGTGGTTTGTACGTGACTTCTGTTGCTGACGATGGGTATGCAAGAAAAATGTCCACTGGAAATGCATTTACCAGTATCAGCATGCCGATTTTTCTGGGTGGGACTTTCTGAATGTATCAGGTTGGTGCGAAATTAATTGCCGAAACTAACACTCCAGTTCAAGGTGTTATAACTCGTCTTAAACACAAACACATTGTTCTTCATCAATTTAATGCCCATTCAATTCGTCAAATCTTCCGTAACAATTCAGTGAAAATAGTATGCCTCTACAATGAAAAGTAAGACTGCAAAAATCGAAAAACTTTTGAAAGACGATTTCGGCATGTTCTAGATCAATAATCTGCTGCTGTCACAGATTTGCATCTAGGACCCGAGAAAAGTGATATTCTGTAAGAGAAAGGACTGTTGAATGCGGAGAGTGGATGAGAGCATCAATGCCTTGCTGCGCAAGTTTTTGCTGGATAAGTTTTTACATAAGAGGCTTAGCACTAACCTGGAGCAGGGAAAAATTTTCTGTTCGCCACTACTAACCATATCTACAGCAGGTTTTCGGATATCAATTTTAAATTACAATACTAGGACTCTGCTGTCAACGCTTCGCCAGGTTGGGG
>KN727736.1:0-15853 GCA_000816745.1 Ancylostoma duodenale | reverse complement strand
GCTCTTCGATTACACCACCTGAAACGTCATGTACATACTCGAGACACGACCTCAGCATAATTACCTGAAAATGCTTATCAGGGCTCAGTAGCAGTCTTCGAAGATTTTAAGTGCAATCCCACAATGACGCGATCTTTTGCATGCGCCACTGCAATTTTGCAGTTTCTAATTTGACGCTTGACGAACGTGACGTCGTTGTTTTTTGTATGAATGTCATGGTGACGACAGCAGCGATCTCTTTGGAAGCGGCCAGTGTCACTGACGAAATTCACACAATTTACGTTTCTTTTAGACCACGCGCCTACATACATACGCAAACAATCAGTACCAAAATATTTACGCATTTTCAGTAAACCCAAGGATGTGAGCGGCCAGTGATTGCTTGAATAGTCGGATGACGAAGATTAAACTTTCGAATAAATAAAATAACCGATTTTCAGCTAGCGGATTACTTGTGAGATTTACTACCAAAGAAGATTTTTAGGGACTGCTTATTTCGCCTCAAAGAGGGATATAAAGATGACATCGCTACAGAGATGTATGGACTGGATGGATTGAACTAAGGTCTCGGATATGAATTCCTGGAAAAATAAATCCCTGTTCCTTGCTCACTATGAAAAGGAGGTGAAAGTGGAAAGTCAAGCCTTAACACGAGTTAACACCAAAATTTCCATTTGCTGAGCTTTGAATCCTTCATCTGGCTTCTTATTTCTGCACATGTTCACAGTCCGTCTAAGGGTAAAAACGGAACGGACAGATTTTTCTTCTTTTTCTTCTACTCTAACTCATTTATTGATTGATTACTGTAAATAAGAATAATCAGGATGATAGAATAGACTGGATAAAATATGGTAGCACAGCAAGAAGCCGTGACAGCCGGTATCTCTTGTTTCTTAAATTTTCAACCTACTTTGAAATATCGTGCATCCACAAAGGAAATGGTGGTTACTGGTCTCTGAAAGAGAATATATGGTGATCTACACCAAGTAGTTTCAATACAATGCATGCGTACTTCTGTAAAAGCACACAAATTTTAGCCAGAAAATTACTTCAAAAAAATGTCGCTCGAGGGCCTTATTTGCACTGCAGTATATTTGACAGTGCAGCATGGATCCTGAGGGCCAGTGCAACAATTTTCTTAGTGATTTTCACCGCGGCACAAGTTAAATGACCAATTAAGTTCGACCTTGCACTATGCACTGTCCAAGAATCCGAAACTTTCGTGTGGAGCTCAAAGTGTTCAAGTGTCGTGGGTGTTTTTAGCCATCCCGGGAATGACTGGTAATTTATTGCCCATTACATCGCCATTTTTCAACGACTGTATAGCGTGTCCTGTCCTCAAACTTTAAATACTTGTCCAGTTAACTTCGTAGTATGTTGGTTTTTCGAAATTTCACAGTTTTCTTGTGGCCCTGGAGCTACCCAATGACATTTTCTTCTTGCTGCATTTTGCAATAACAACTTCCCTTAATTCTTTAGGTACCAAAGAAGCTTGTTTGCACTTGCTGGCTATTTACGGCTACTTTTTCTGGCCACTTTAACTTGTTGACTTTTTATTGCCTATTCATCCCCCTAACATGCACTTTTAGAGCTGGTTTGAATGAGGTGTTTTTAAGGAAATTTCAAGAATCGGTCCGATGGTGGAGTTTTTGCACATGCAGTTTATCGAAACTTATCGAAACTTACATGGTTTCAAATTTTAATTTTTTTCTGGAAACATCTTTAATGATCTTCTTGTTAACGAACAGGCCTTGTCCATAAATGAGCTTTCCAGCTCACTGCTATGTAACGGTATATCTTTTTTAGCTACTGAGAGAGTGAAGGAGTAAAAATGCACCTTTTTCTAGAGGTTTGTCTTGAACGAGTGCTTTTTCCTTTTCTGTGAGCGCATTCTGTGGTGAATATGTACTATTTTAAATACCTGTCCCCTACTAGTGCTATAGTTAGGACCGAATAATGCATTAGGCACCTATCGAATTATTGGAAATTCGAAAATTCGATTTTGAATAGATCAATAGTCCGGATATGTAAAAAGGGGGAGCAACACAATTTTTCAAGAATGATAAGGAGGCATTTAGGTCTTTCTCTTCTTTGGATTCTTGAATTTTTCGGATCTGGTCATGGATAAACAATTAAATTGATTGAGTCATTAGTTTTTATACGGTACCAAGTACGACTAGTACGTTATATGAATAGGAAAAAGGAAAAAATGTTGCTGCTCAAGTAATTTTTCCACTACTTGTCAGGACAACACAACATTTTCGCGGAGATACTTGGAACAAGTTTCTTGCCTCCCCAGTACAATCACCTATTGTCCTGGTTAGGATCTCTGTACTATACTTCAAGCTTTAATGGGGAATGATTGAGCTGAAGGTTACCAATAATCCAGGATTTCTCGTGAAGTCGCGGTAGTGGGGGTAAGTGCCCAGTCGCATAGAAGTTCGGATCGAAGGGAAAGTGAGCAAACGACCGGCGTTTGACATCTGCCAGAAAAGATCGTCGATGAGCTATCATTGTTTGATTTTCGGAAAAGTTGCGAGCTTCATACGAGATAACAGTACTTTTGTTCCATTTTCGATGGCTGTAAATTATGCTGTAGATTTCTAAAGGAATCTGCTAAAATGCATAAATGTGATTGCCAGTTTTAGCTCTATAGCTTCTATGCTATTTTCCTCTTGATATTCGCTTTTCCACCCTCAAATATGCCGCAGTACCCTGAAGTGCTCCTTGCGCTGGGTTTTTGTACCTATTAGTCAACCAAGAGTTTATTTGTGCTATAATTGTGAGCTATTTGAACTTCAGTATGAGAAGAGCGACTGGAGTGCATATGCGTGCATCACGGCATCGAATCGCTGCGTTGGCCAGCCAGGAAGGAAGAAAACTCGCTCCATCGCTGAAGTTTGTCCCAAGCACTTTAATTGAAGATGCTCCTGGTAGATAACTTTTTTTCACAGGACAGAGTACAGAAAGGAGCTTGTGAGGGAGATGAAAGCGCCTTGCACGACCCAGGATTCTCCTGCTGATACTCCAATTCGCCCCGTCGGCCGCTACAAAAAGTACGTTTGTTTGCCAACGTTTGCATAAATACTATACTGTTTTTTTTTCCTGCACTCGAAAACCTTGTTGTGACTCAATTCAATTCCTGTGTACTCTTACTATGTCCTCCAACACCCAGTGGTCCGTGGATTTGTGGATTTGTGCGTTTTGGCGTCCAGTTACTGATACAAAATCATTTGATGAGGGTGGTTCGAGGCAGTTATCTCCTACTAACAACGACATGACTCGCTGTGACCAAATTCTGGAAAGCCCGTCCTGTAACTGATTAAGTGCTGCACATTGCATGCACATGGATTTCTTCGACGTCAGCTTCGATGGTCGTTCATGGGCTTAGTGTGCAATTTGCACTCCACTTATAGACGTATTGGAATGACGTCTGTGTTTAAAATAAATAGTTAAAAGTACGTCAGAAACTGGAAAGTACGTGTGCAGGAGTCGTTCCATTGCACGCTGGCAATTACTCTATGAGCTCTCGCGGCCACTTACGGCATACTAAGCGAATTTTTTCACTCGTATCCTCGCATCTGCCCTGTGAAGACGGTCATTCTAATCGCCATTCCGACCCTCTCTTTATTCAAACCACGCCCTGATGCAACTTCCAGTGCGTTTCCATCAATCATTTTATTTCTTGCTGCTATTCAGTGGAAATTGCCTGCGTATAAACACAAATTAATACGAAGCTGAACTTTTATCTGATCCTGGATTACGTTATAACTTGTCAAACAGTCTTAAGGTACTTGATTTTCTCATTCATGCAAAACAGACCTTAAAATTTGTCATCTTCACTCCTTAAACTGCCTTCTTTCTCTTTACATAACATTCTTGTATACCTGTATTCCTGAATCCTGATTATTGAAACTTCTTGAAGAGACTTTTAATAGCTGAACGAAATTCTTGAGCAAAGGATACTTCACCCTGTGTTACTTGTCAATATCTCCCAGAGATTTTTCTGTTTAAAACAGCATTTGGATACTGTTTATCAAAATTTTACGTAATCTTTGAGATTTAGTGGAGTCCTATTCAGGTGCTTACGTGCCGTCTCAGCAGCTTTTTATGAACTTTTCACAGAAAACATGAAATATTCTGGACGCATAAAACGTCCGACAGATATCCCCTTAGGAAATCGCGGGTTTTGTGAGTCACGTGTCCATCCTCTTCTCTTCATCCTGTTCAGTTCTTTTACATTGTTGGGAAAGTGGTGTCTATGTAACAATCTCACACTCCCACCTTGTCGTCATTTTACGTTCCTGAGGATTTGCCCACGTGAATGATGATAATCTTCGTTGTACAAGGTGTTGTCTCTGTGATGGTGGCTGGCTTTGCAAGTACGCAATTTGCCGACGGCCTCTCTCCATAACCTCTCTAATACCAGCATCGGCCTCCTCTTCTCCGTAATCCGCGCACGCTCCCGAAAAACACGGCTTTCTGGAACAATGACGTCATCATAGGCTTATGCGTGCTGTGTGTTGTGTACTTTCAACTGACCCATGAGCGTCGATTCAGGTTTGCACCTACACCCTAGCAGGTAAAAACGAAAGCAAAATTTTGTGTGGTGGAAATGACAAATGTGATGTGAACTACTGTGTGCTGGTTTCAGAAGGAGGTCGGTGTACAAGGATGAGAGCCCCAGGAGTGGATTGCGGCCCAGTCACACCTTGCAAGGAACACGAAGTCGCAGCGATTACGGAATCGTTTCGCAAGTACAACGATTAGAGGAGCAACGGTGAGTTGCTCAGTAAATTTTTATGTTCCTCGACGCGTTGCTTGGATTTTGCGCCGATCCTGATTCATCTCCTCGCTTTAGCCGATAAACCTCCTCTATCTCAACAATCATCCGATAATCTGCCAACCAGCTTACAGAACCCTTCATTCTCACTTTCGAGCTTCAGGATTTCACTAGTATTGACTACGCCACTCGTCCCCTCTGAGAATTTGCAAAAACCTCAACTGAGTTACTCAAGCAAACCCATTGTGCCAGCATGTCGTCACTGAAATAGACTACAAGCAATTATGCTGAATTGCGTAGAGCGCCGGCTCGCAGTGCCACGAATGAAAAAGCGACGCTCTTCAGACTTTCTGGATACCTTCTGAGCTCTCCAGAATTAAGTGGAGACGCTTTCAAGTGTTCTTGGAGCTGAGTCTTCTCTAATGTTCCACTTCAATACATCTCTCCCAAGATTTGGAGCTCAGTTTCGGTTCTGTTCTGCTAGTGGCTTCCCGAAGTGTTTGTCAGTCTGTCATATTCCAGTCCCTTGGAGTGAAGGAATTCCGAGTGCATTCTCCTAGGATTCGTATGGCGCAGTGACGCATTTGGCACGCTTCCATGTTCAGCTCAGAGGCAAACAGCATCCGAGCGTTAATATTATTTGTAGCGTGCATCTAACCACGTCCATCATGCGTTGAGACCTTACCCTTTCGCTCTCCTCACTATACGTACTTTCCTCGAACTTGATGCAAATCCTCACTACTACTTCCTCGTTTCGTGAACTTGTTGCGAACAATCTGTGCTTGAACCGATCCTATTCGATGTAGGATTTTCCGCCTTGGCGTTGGCCTTTTCATGAGGGATAGCGGTCTCTGATGTCACGGGATTTCCTCCGCGCTGTGGAAATCTTAGGCGGATTTCGCACCTCGCGCAAGGGTATCCTATGGGAATTCTCGAAGTAAAACCTAGCAGGCTTTCTCAGGATTTGGCCAAAGTTATGCAATTCACTTCTAATTATATATAAAGGGATCATTTTTTATTTCTCCCCGTCATCTGTAATATAATGACAAGCACAATTCGTGTATACGTATTTTAATAGAACTCGACAGCAGTCGTTATCATAACTATTTTATTTTTCAGTAAACTGAGCGACTACGGTCTCATTCCTCCCGTTGTTCTCCCGTGCGTACAGATATCAACCGTGAGCCTTCCCTCACCGAACTCAACGCCTTCTAAAATCCAAAGGGGACGTCACTCTTGGAAGGTATGTTTGCTTACCAGTATCTCCCTTACATCACCTAATCTGAAGTACGGTGTGCATACCTTCGATAACGGTTGTTGTCATCGTTCTAGTCTCAGCAGATGATGACAATGTTTGTTTCGAAGGTAATGAAGACTGAAGATCTTAGCCGTTCAGCGAGCTTCTAGGTATTTTGCCGTGTCCGTCGCCTTCCTTGCGAGGGCAACTCATCAGGAAGCGAATATGCCCACAGCTGCTTCGAATTTACAGCTTTTCGTAGTTTTTGACGCAGTTGGCCAGACGCATTCGGAAATTAGACGCCCAACGATGGTGAAATAGGAGCCCTTGTCGTGTAGCAAGCATGTTCAACTCTACGCCGATTGCTATAAAAGCTCCAGTGTCATGTTTTCACTGCTCTGCTCAGTTATTTGCAGGAATCAGCTGATATTCTATCCATCTGACGTGACTTTTGCCCTAATAAAAAAGGCCCACCTGCACGGATTTTGCTCCATGCAACGACTATGAAGAATAAGTGTAGACTTGGAACTCGAAAGTTTTCAAGAAACCATCGAATTTGAACTACTTCCTGGATTACTCGCTCGAAAACCCAGGCCGAAAAGCTAGGTACCGTTCCTGAGTCTGGCCACGTATATTTCACCCAGTGTGTTGTAATAGACCACTAAGAAAGAACGGAGAAAGTTCTAAATCCAGATATCCCCCAGCTTGCATCCATATTTTCTTCCTCCAGCTCTGTTTTCGTCCAACAACTGGAGGCATCAGTTACAAGCGGGCGCCCATTTCAATTCCGAAGGCCCACGAAGGCGTTTTTTAGTATTAAAGACTAATCCTTCAATTTCCTGTGAGAATTAACATTCGCATGAAGACGTGAGTGCGTATAAATTTTTGGAAAATAGAAGGCTCGACGTCAATCCTTGCACACTCTCTATTGACTTGCTGTTGAACTCAAGCTTTAGTGAGGTGGTAGAATCCAGTAATGAGGTGGACGTAACTTTAAACTTATTCGTCATTTCCGGAGGGCGTACGACTCTTTCCTGCTGTTAGAGATCACTAAAACTTCTGTCATTTTTTAAAATACAATCATAATTTCATAAATAGAGCCAGAGAACGGTAACCGACAAGAGTGAAAGCATAAGCGGAAAGGGCATGATCTTTGAGCTGTCAGCGTGTTATGGGTGCTTCTGAATACCGAGTGATTTTCTTTTGCTCACAGAGTAATCACTAGTGAATTACAGTTGCGCTCTGATGAGAAAGTATACGTTTCGTGGCTGCTTTGATCCGGAAACTTAAGATCTCTAGCCAGATATCGGATAGGAAACAAGTTATTTAGATAATGACCACTAACCATATATCTGATAATGAACTTACAATTGGTGCTAAGTTGTTTTATAGGCTACATATCTCTGACGATCACAGTTCACTCCCATCTTCATTATTACAGCGTAAGCAGTCAATTCTTCCTGTTTGGATTCTTATCAACCAGTTAGATTATACTTGTAGTGAGCGAAACTCTTTTTGAAAAATCTTTGAAAGCATTAGAAAGGTGAAAAATCTAAAATAAGGCTATGACTTGCCATTAGTCTACTTAGCCGCCTTCAGTAGTTTCCACAAGCCAAGAATTTTCTTTGGAAGGTACTGTAATTGATAGGAAAGCTTGAACAACTTGCCGTCTATGAATTCATCTCCGCATATTCTGACTTTTCCAGAGAAATTATATCCATCCGCGTAGTCTGCCTTCAAATGAGCTTTTCCATCGAATTTTCAAATAAGCTTTAATGACGTGCCGTGATTCACTTGAGCCACCTTCAATAGAGTTGAAAAGCATGGATTATTGCTATATGGAATCAATTTTCCATCCAGTAAGTTATAAGAAGTGTATGTAAAGGTTACCTTTCACATTCGTTCTTTTTTTTTTGAGCTTTCTCCTGAACTGATGTTCCTTCACCTCTGCTCAAAAGTCTTCTCCCGTATATGAATGTGGTTTTTGTTTGGTTTACTTTTACTCTCATCCTCCAAAGAACTCTGATTGATTCCAATATCCATTAAGAGAGTAATAGAGGCGATCCTAGCGGCGAGGCTAGGAATTGGATAAATAAGAACGCCAGCGTATCCATAGCGTGAAGTTTACCTTCTTTTTCCAACTACATCCATGTTTTTATCCGCAGAGCCTCCTCTGCCAATGGGTAGGGAAGGTTACGCAAACAAGATCGCCAATCGTTGGACGTTCGTTCGGAAAACAGGTGCTCGTGGGAATCGGCATTCGGTTTCCTTGTCTAAATTAGGCAAGCCGTCTGGGGTTTGGCTTTTGCATCATTTGACCCCTTTCCGGATGCAATCGTAAATGTCTCTGGAAGCTATGCACCTTGTAATAGCCGTCTCCAGCAAATTTCCGAGGATTATACTATATCTCTAGGGAAGTCTTCTGTTGAAGGAACTTATAGGCCGCACTATTCCCAAATTTCACGACATTCACCTAGTCACCATGACAGCACGTATGTACGTCACTAGCATCATTCTGGTTGTCATTTGAGCCGGCGGAGCAGTCTAACGGAGCTTCAACGCTATTATATATTCTAGAATCGTTTGCAAAAAGCTCTTTTCCAAGTAAATTCTTTTGCTGTAGTTCTTCTGATTTCCGCATTCGCATTGCAAATGTTGCTGCGCCTTCGAGGACAACTTGCCACCTACGACGAAGGCCTATTCTCACAAATGCGCCTACTGTAGGTCACTTTCTGGAACTCTCCAGAGATGGGAGTCCGTAAAAGTATAAATATGTACTCCGGTTTTTGATATTTCCGGAATTAAAGTCGTTGTTATGCTGCCTGATGCTGAAAGTACAATGAAAGAATGATTGTAGTGAATATAGCCACGCACTGCAAGACTGCATATGTATCTTCAAAATCCTGGAAATAATCAGTATTAGCAAACTAATACAAATTCTTGCACATAAGTGACTGCGTAGTTCTTGAAATCTCGTAAAGAAGATGTAATTTTTGCAAGACGACGAGATTTCTGCCAGATTCCTCTATTGAAGTCCTTAGCCACGCTTGAAGATGATTTTCCTGGGAGTAAATGGAGGCTTCAATTTCACAAAGTGCTTCTGTTTTGCATGAATTGAAGATAGAAGGGGTTTTTATTTCTCCTCTGTGTTCGGTGTTTTTGATTCCAGAGAATGCAAACCAATTTCATTTTGACTGCTAATGAATATAGAATACGTCCAGCCGTATTTACCAACGAAAACAGAATTATTGCCAATGATGTCTCATGGAGTTGTAAAATGAAAAAAAAATAGTTTAACAATGATTCATTATGTTTTTTTCCATAAATAGTGAGCTTGATGAAGCTGTTTTCAAACATTTAGACTCGAGTGACTGTTCGTTGCTAAATAAACTGTCTCAAAAATGTTCTGCGTATATCCAAAGCTTCCGGGATGGCTTGCTGTCGCAGTTCCTGGTGCCTCTTACGGCGGCGCAGTTGCGCTTTCCGACAAATCCTGGAAAGAGTTGTACACGAGTCAGTGCCGTGACATCTGCGCATACCTTTCCTATAAATTCTAGCTTTTTTAAATTCACTAATCTTCAGAATATTACGCAAAATGACTTCCTTCTCATCTCTATTCATTTCATCCATCCACATGCCGTTCAAGTGTAGAAATGTCTCCATTTCTGCGGAAGAACCTTACTATAAACCTGCTAAATTTCATATTGTTCCAGCTTCACCCTAGAATGTGCTCATCCTGGGGTTTAAGTCATGTTTTCGTGAGTTCTGCTCGCTGCTATTCTTAGCTGACACCAAGTGCACACTGCAACCCTTGTGCATGAGTTAGCACCAGCTGAATTTCTGACAGCAGCTTCTTCGGAAGTTGACGTCAGGCCCTTGTCCTTTAAAAACAATGCGAAAAGGGTTTGAGATAACAGTTGTTCCATTCATAGCGACTGAATGTGTAAAATCTGCGGCATCCTCAAAACTATGAGGTGAGCTTTGGAACTGTCAAGTAACTTTAAGTCATTCGGAGATGTTAGGCGTTGTTCTTTTTGAGCTGTTTACCTATAAAATGTTTTCTTCATAATGAACCGTTGAAAGGGTGCTGTCACGCCTCATTGAGTCCCTGGCCAGCTGTTAAGTCTGCTCAGTAAAGGAGTGAAAACCTACATATATATTTATGTGTTGAGTGCAGGTTATTTCAGTTTATTTTTAGAGCGAGTCATGAATGTGCCTTTCGGACCTTATGCGAGAAATCCAGCCGAAAAATTGAAGTGTGCTATCCTGTAAGGTTAAGCAGCACAAAATTGTTCTGAGGAGGCGGAGGTGAACATAAAGTCTCTGGAAACACTAGCAAATGTTGCTTATTGATGTCTGTTCCACTGCAGGGAATGTATGCTCTATTTTCCTTGCACACAGCATCCACTGCTTTCGTCAATTAAAATCCGGGCATTTACAAAGGATTATTGGATTTCAGCCTCGTAATCATGGTAGATAATCCAGGTTTACCAGGTCGACGCTTGTCTCCAATTATTTTCTGCTCCTTCCGCCTTACATAAGCCTTGGTGTACATAAAAATGTGTTCTAGAAGGTGAAAATATGTGTATTTCTTGAAATATATTCAGAATTTTATTTTAAAAAAAACTGGATTTGACGTTCGTTCATTGCTAAAAAATATGTGGGCCTATGCACATTTATAGGTTTTTTCTCTCTATTACATAGAAATATTATTAGCATTAGTAACAAGGCTGGAAAACACAACGGATATCAGTTTAAAGTGGCTGATTAAGGTATTTTCCATAGGGTTTGTAGGATCTACTCGATCAGTAACTTCGATTTGCAAGCCTTCACATGGTTGCCATTGCATCCAAAAAAGTCCGTGTTCTTTTGCTTTGAGAAACCTACAAAAATGCTGTTTACAAAAATTTTGCACAACTCTGGAGCCACTAGAAGCCCATTATCTTTGAAAGATGCATGGCCGTCGTCTTTCAATCAGCTTAAATCCCTCTAATCCATTGATTTTGATGGTGTTTACTGTATCTACCACCAATTTCTCAGGAGAACGGATTCTGTATTCTCGCATCATCTTCTACAGTTCTAAAAGTTGAATATAGTATCTGTGTTCAAAATTTTGTTATGTAGGTAATTCTATCTACTAAAGCCTTCTTTTTCGCTCTCCTACAGAACAAAGCTTTCAGAAGCACTGTTGGAATTGTTCTAAAGAACGTTTTCTCATAGTGACCATTGACAGGTACAAGCACTGTGCATGGTTAACAGCGCGATGGCTTTTAGATATTTTCCTAAAGGGACATAAATTCTGGATTTAATTTAACTGAAGAATATGGTTCCATGGGTTGTCCAATTTTTGGGTTGTTGTCTCACGGATTTCATATAGAATTTTTCCACAAACGTTCTCTTAGACTTTTCCTCATCAAAACTGTGTTCTGAAATTAGAAAGAAATGCTCCAGTGGTCTATACTTAACAGGCATAACTTTCAAGCACTCCCCGATGAATTGAAAAAGTGCTACAAGTTCTTTTTCTCTGATGAACGCCACCATCTACATTCTCACATGACTTTAACTCATAGCTTACTCAACTTACTTACTTTGCCTGTAGATGTTCTCTTCGATATCTTCCCAGCCAATTTGTACTATAAAATGCACTGTTGGAAAAAAACCTCTTAGAATTGTCAATGCCGTCGACGTCGTGTGACAAAATCTCTTGGCACTCCTGAGACTTTATTATTCCAGGTTTGTCCTCATTGGAGGTGGGGTGCGGCATAACTGGAGCACGTTTCTGTTCGCCATGCTCTTACATGAGCAGCTTTTCACGTTTACCTTTGACTTTAAGCTGGCAAAATTCTAACCCAAGCCTTCCAGAGGGACAGACCTTATTTTTCTACGATTATGGTCTACTCACTTTCCAACTAGTAAGCGTGAAAGTTGTGTATGTAGGCGTTAAACGCCTGGTTTGCGTTCCGAGCACTTTGTTTGATGAGTTGTTGAGTTCGTGGACCAATTTCGTTGCGCATGTACGCCAGACGAACACGTGTTTTGTTGAACGTTATACCTTTTTCGGCGCCCCGAGGGACAAACGGTGAACGAATGTAATTCCTTGTGGACGTACACATGTTATTGGTCGTAGCTAAGTGCAACCAATGATGGTTTTCTGAGAGCTTCACTCACTTTCCTTCATCCATAAGTTCCTTCTTCCATAAGTCGAAGACCGGGCATTTGAAATAGAATCTTTCCAATATCTAGGTGAATCTTGCATAAATTAGTCTTAGTCATTCACGGAACTTCTTCCATGCATGGGTACACATTTCAGAAGCTAAAAATCCCTATTTTGTTCCATATTTCCATAAGTTGACTCTACTCACACGCTAGTAGATGTCACTTTATTCTTGCAACGACGTAGAAATACCCGAACGACAGGATAATTGCCTGAATATAGGATGCTGCTCCATTTACAAGCTTCAACCTTCTCAGAATCGTTCGCCATCTCTACAAAAACCTTAATTTATCTGGATATAGTGAAAATGCTAGCGGGAAAAAAAGAAAATGCTGCGTCATTTTTGATGTGCATTTTGCTTTAAGCTGGACATTTCCAGTAATTCCTCTATCGTTTTGTAATAGATGTGCCTGATATGTTGTAAATGTGTTGTTTAGTAATGCTTTCGTAATATTTGAATATAAGTAAAGGAAGTGAAGTGTACAAATATTAGACAGCAAAGAACGTGAAAATTTCCAGTGCATCGTTTTAAGTCCTTTCCGTTCCTCCTGTTTTCAAAATGATTTTCCAATCGTTTGCCCGTTCAGAATGTGCATATGTACATAGAGTATTCCCTATCGGATTAAATATTAAGATGTTAGATAAAGCAGTAATATTGTTAAGTTAAAGCGCTTGTGTCGTGAAATTCTATTATAACATCCATTTTAGCTGTTATGTCGATGATGTTTTCTTCTCACAACTCTTTTCAAAAATATTCCGTCAGTCATTCAATTTCTCTCTAATAATACAATTTTTTCTTTGTTTGGGCACGCTATGAAGACCACTATTTTACTCGCTTTCTCTCCTTCATGGGTGGAAGCTTTTTTCCGCATGGTTCATCCATGTAATAAATCCGAATATCTTTCTAGTCAAATGTTTCTTTTGCAGAAAATAGGCTCTTTGAGCATTCTTTCTCACGTATGTACTTGCAATTAGCACCTGAAGTAAACAAGTTGATTGTAGCACCTTTTCGACTGTAAACGCTTCTATGTTTTGCGGGAACAAAACTCTGTCATGTCTTTTCCAGAACCGATTTCGCTGGGGATTTTCTGCTCCGAACATGAGAAGCACACCTGCACAGGATGCTGAGTCGTTGGTGACTCCGTGTTCTTCTTCAGCCAACGGTAGTGTCTGCATGCCGAAGTCAAAGTCAATCACGTTCTGCGTGCCGACAAAGGACCGACTGCCCAAGTCCATAAGAAGTGGCGTGAGTAATTCGCTTTCGTAAATCTATTTGTTTGTCATGCGTAGTCTCAAGTTGTGTCTCACCGTTCTCAAGAACGAATTCCTATCCGGCAATCACATGCTTGTAGCGCGATATCCAGAGAGATAAATAGCGCGGCGGGCGAGACGAATTCACAAGACAACCTCAACGAACGAGTTGAAGCTTTACTCGCGTACCTCATCGACGCCGAAACGACATAGCCGTACTAATCGCATCAAACGAGGAAGTTCTAATTCCCTCGATGTGGTCCATGCTGGCTGAGGTGTATCTGTCGAATGGCCTCTCGCGCTAGAGTTCCGCTCGTTATCCCACTCTCGGGGCTCTTGCTCGCATGATCCATCGGCACCGGTCGGTCGCAGTGGTTCGAGTACCGCCAGCATTTCGTCGCATTTATTCGTGTTTGAACAGACCGACACCACGCAAAATATATAACAACGTCTTTATGTCTTCGAGTCCAAAGATTCGCGTCTCACAACGAAATCTAAACAAATCTCGCTGTGGAAGTTTTCCGACGTATTCCTCGTTGCTGTTACTTCTGTCAGTCTATCTGTTGCCTCAATCCTGCACAGATTTATTTGGTTGTACATGTTAAAAGGCAAATTGCTAATTGTTTGTTAATGGTAGGGCAAGGGCCAAGGATCGAAAGCACTGGGTTTGAACGTGTTTTTCAGATTACACGCTCGATTTGCCCTAATTTCTGAGTAGCGAAGACTTAATCATCACTCTGAGGGGGTTGTTATCAGTTTGTAAAGTGTTCTCTTCCTAAATGTGGAGATCAGCAAACTCTAAAGGAAACCGTTTTTAAGTAGGGGGTGGGTTCATTGAGGTGTTCATCCTTTGGCTCAACCAGTCCGGATAAGTATAAGGTATTCTGTTGAGCAAGGTTAAGGAATGTATGGTATGTGTACGCACATCTTTATGCCATTAGACACTGGATCCGTAGCGAATAAGGAAAATGACATCCTGTGAATATTCTACAACTCAAGGCTATCACCTGAAGAGGCATTCCTCCTTCAATGTATGTAGTTCCCCATATTTTATGTTACGGTGTTAAGAAACCACCAGAACGACACCTTTCTCAGTAGAGGAATATTCAATGAGCTTCTATTACTTCTGGAGGGAAGACGTCAATTATGGTGATAGAAAGTTCCTACTCTAAGACTACTACTTCTGAATTCGTGTATAGTTTTTTTAGAGGGTAGCTAAGAATATTATAGGTTGGAGGCAGTTATCTCGAATCCAATTCAAGTTATCAGTTTCATTCTTGTTCTTAATGCAGAGGCTCTACTTTTTCAATAAGTTATCTAACATCTGAAAAATAGGGCAAGCGAATCATTATCATGGAAAATTTCACACGTTTTTAATAGAAATTCCGCCAGGAATTTACCGTCATTCTCTAAAAAAAACTTTACTGGCCCAGGTGAAAGAAGAATTGATCTGAAACGCGTAGAAGAAAGACAAGTATGGCTAAGAATTGTTCTCTGCTACTCCGAAGCTATGAATCTCACTGACCGGCTGTTCTGCCGCCTGAAAAAAAATTGAGCAACATGTAAACAATTCGTGAAATTCTGACCTTATCCCGAGTTTCGTCTGGATGGGCGCGCAGCTGTGTGGGCGGACAACACATTTCACGGATTGGCAGTAACCAACAACGCGCAACTCTTTTTTTACATCCCATTCGGCATTGTCACAATTGTTGTTTTTGCCTCTAGCATATTATCGTTTCTTTGTCCGAAAGCGCTATTCTTATGGTATGCCGGTGCTTGAACGTTATACTTTTCCCTTGTGTGGATTTCTTACTTTGCAGCAACACCTTACCAAATCTGGTGGCGTTGGATTGCGTTTCCAGAAGATTCTGGAAGTTTAAGAAGTTTTGGGTAGTCCTTCCAGAATCATTACTTGATTTCATAATACATAATATCCCGTCTCGCTTCCTTGTCAATTGAAATGTGTTGCAACTGTTTTTTTAACAGGATCATCTTTACATTATTTTGACCAAATTAATTAATTAATTAATTAATTAATTACAGCACAACGTGCAACAGCGTCACTACCCTTCTGTAAATTTCACGTTTTTGCGTTATTCGTTGGATTTTGAAGAACAAAATCGTAAGGTTCTGGTACAGTCATGATGAAATATTGGAATCCGTTCTTAAGGGACTCCACCTTCTCTATCCTCATAATCGCATATCTTTAGATTTTCGCTTGTAAAAACAAAAATAATTTGCTTTGTTGAGCTCCTCGAATACTTCTTCGTCCACTTGAGCATCCATAGTAAGCCTGATCCTGTATTCCTTACTGTACTGCCAGCATTTCTGACAATTTTTCGACAAGATCGAGTGACTACAAAACAAG
>KN727735.1:12724-24683 GCA_000816745.1 Ancylostoma duodenale | reverse complement strand
TCCCCAGCCTTTTGTTTTCTACTGTCCTCTACAATTTTCACAACCATTCAAATCCTAACTTCTAAGACTTCGTTGGTTCATGAATGTGAATAAACCAGTAACCAGGAAATGAAATGAGAATAATGGGGTCTAAGAATGAGTTGAATTGTACCACTTTCAGAGAATACGCGATCGCCTATGAGTTAAAGCGTTTTACCCACATGAGGTGTATGTATGTAAAGCTGAGCAGGTTTTGGCAGTTCGAGAACATACAACTCGGTGAATAATTGAATTTTTTGGGGTGAAAAAAAAACCAGTGGGTCAAATTTAGCGTGTTGGACAAGCAGAACTCACACTCATGCCTCTTTTGACTTGATTTGCTCTTACTAACCTTAGTAAAATTGGGAGAGTTATGCCCTTTCACGGAGGATTCTATCATTTCCTGTTTCCTTTCTATTTTATTCGGAGTTTTTCTACTTTTCTGAATTACATTGCAATCATTTTCTCCAACGATTATATTGGCGAACATGTATAATGTACAGTGCACATATCACTCATAGATAAACATTCCTTAGGAAACCATGAATTATTAGTAAAATCTGGCCGACATTGAACAAAGAAATGACGTCTTCGATGAGAGCTGATTTCGTATTCACTGCATATGAGTTCAGAGCACCTGTAATGACGTGACTGACCATTGTTTTCGTAGTCTATAGAACGAATGAATAATAAAGCGGCTTGTATTGAACTACGAATTTTGTGATGTTGATACAGTAAAACAGTAAGCACTTGTAGGAGTATATCTACAATGTGAACTCACCAAAAATAAGGATGATTCAGAGCAGAAGGAGCTGCTTAAATTGTTGAAGAACTCAGTCTGATTTGTAAGGAATAGTGAGTAGTAAAACGACTACACGAGAGCCGTTTGAAAAGTTTCCGGAATGACCACCAAAGAGGTGTTATTTTTCAAAGCTTTCCAAGAGATTTTGTTCGCTAGTCCTTGAAATGGATTTCCTGTAAATGTCAACTTGATCTGATAAAGACTCATTCTTTGACATGTGAACCAAGTCAAGCAACTCCGACTGCACTCAGTCACAGACAGATGCTAAGATTAGGTGATCATTAATTTTTCTCTACTGAAAGAGAAAACCGTAAGTAAACCAATTACCAGTTTGCTGCTAATTTTGGAGGATCTCCAACTTTATTTTCCAGCTGCACTTTCTGGGTTTTGAAAACCAAACGAAGCTGTACGCGTCCAACCCAAAAGCAAAGTGTAAATTTCCAGAAAATGGTGAGGCATCAGAAAATGTGAGAAAAATCGTTCGCAAGATTTTGACAGAGGGAGTTAAAACGAGCCTGAATAAGGAAGCCTAGCGTATTGTTATGTGTGATTTAATTACATTTTCCTTGACGAACTGGTTTTGAAAAAACGTTTGTAAAAATGGGTGCCGCATTTGCTCAATCCCGAGTAGGAACGTAGTTCAAAGTGAAAGTCACCCAATTTACGAGTGGCTTAATGGGATTGCAATCCACAATTGAGATTTATGTTATAAATTAGATTAAGCGCTTTACTCTGGTTACGAAAGAGGGAATGGAAACAGTATATTAGACACGAAGCACGGGCCCTGAAGAAACAAGTGCCATTCACTGAGGCGGAGTGGAGACGGCGTCTGCTTTGGGAGTTTCAAGGGATTGATGGAAAAGCTGTTGCTACCGCATATTAGCCGATATTTTTCAAAGCTCTTGATGTGATAATCCGAGCAAAACGTGCGGGTTTGACCAAGAAAAAAGATTTGCTCCTCCATGTCAGCATGACCGCTCAAGCAAGTGCTATTGCCTATCAAAAGACGTGTAATAATGAAATTCAGAATTACACCTCACTCAATGATAATTTTGCATTGGCTTCTTCGTGCTTCCATCGATGTTTCAAACTTGAGATCACCCGTGTAGGAAGAGATTCCGATTAGGCGACAAGTTACTGGTCGTGGTTTCACCCGGTTATTCTGAGTACTTCAAAAGATCCCATTATAGGTAGAGAGTGAAACATTGAAAACAGACCGGACCACGCTTGTTGAGCTTCGAAAGTATTGCTTTAATAAATAAAATATTGGTTGCATCCGATTTGTTTTGTTTTCATGGTCACTCCGGAAACTTTTCAAACCGCCCTCATAATTGTTCAGACGCTTGTGTTAAAAGCGAAATTTAAAACGGGCAATTTTTATTAATGAAGTAGTCCTACTCTAATTTAAGACATGTAATAGCGCAGGTGGTCAAGTGTTATGTAATAGCTGTGATAGTGTAATGTACAGGGGGCGTCGGTTGTTATTGCCCACCTGATAACGAGACCGCGCCGCACCGCCTACGTACGCGGCGCGGAAGACCAGCTCAGCGCTATGGTTGTCTGGCGTAGCCGGGATTGCCGCTTTGCCAGTAGTTTGGTCACTCTTTCATAAACATGCATCGTTGTGGATAATATTAGCAATTCGGGAAACGTCTGACAACCACAACGTCCGGCTGCTGTGCCGCAATGCGTAGGTGGCGCGGCGCGGCTTCGTTTTCAGATATGCAATAGCGATTGACGTACCCTGTGATGTAATGCACTTGTACATTTTTTCACTTGAAGAGCTTAATTTGTTTTGTAAGGAAAAATTTCCTGCTTCTAGGACGGAATAAAGACCGAATGATTTGATGAATTCGATGAATGATCTATCCAAATCATTCGAATATTCGAAAAAAAGAAGCCGCCAGCTGTACTTACACTTCTTGCGGAACAGTAATGCTCTCTCTTCTTTCGAAACTATAGTGCGGCATGCATGAGCATGCATCTTTAAGACTACCCAGGGTAAGCGTGTTAGCGCCACACAAATTTACTCATGGGTAAGATCCGCGTCAACATGTTTACCCCGGGTAATGTCAGTGATGCATCTGGACCATGAACTTTCGACTTTCTCAAGATTAGTTAATCGAGCTCGAGTACATCTGATGCATTATTCGGCTCTATGTATAATGTTTCGCGTCTAGGGATAACTGTCATTAAAAAAAAGAAGACAGTCCTCAAAAACCAGTTGAGTACAAAGAAGTTGCCAGAGCTATGTTGCATAAATATGATGTCCATTCTAGTTCGAAACCCACATTTACTGGGACTTTTTGCCCTCCTAACGATCCCATGACACCATTAAAGGAGAATTTATGAGCGGCAAGTCTTGTTCGTCCCCCCACGTCTGCCTCCAGAGTACCCCGCGCTTCCTCGTCGCTGCTCCTCCACTCAGCTTTTGTCTCCCACCCGTGGTCTTCGTCTCCGACTCCGCCGGCGTCCCCGGAGAGTACGCACGAGTGTCGCTTAGCGCGCAGTCATATGCGTCGTCGTCGAGTCGAAAATTATAAATATATTTCCGGGCGGTTTTTGCGCGGATCCGAGCCCGCCCCCGTCTGCCACGGAATGTGCCGTCGTGCCGCGGTGACGGCGGCTTGCAGCCTCGATGTCACATCGCCATAGGCGAAACTGTCGCCGGCCATTAATGTCCTGGAATCGCCGGCACGAGATCAGTGCTGGGCCGGATCGATACGCATGTCGTTCATTTGCTCCAGTGGCTACATTGCCAAGCTGGTCCGACGAATTCTTCACGGAGGAGGCGAGTGCAATGATTTTCTTGTGTCTGTTTTCGTGTGCAAAATTTCGTCAGGTTCAGTTTTCATCTGCACACTGTCACAATGCCTGTGTTTTCTCATCTGCTGTTTTTTCCTCCACTGCTGACCGGGTTTCCCAAATAACTGCAATTCGCAGGGCTATGCAAATGACATTCGCTACTATTCATGCGGGAAGAATTCTAGTTCCGAGGTGGGATTTCTGAAAATTCCCGGGGATTTCCTAAAGTCGTTGCTCAGAACTAATGAGTTTTCTGAGAAAATAAGGCAAATCTTGTGACCCCTATCATTCCTTTTATTTATTTATTTATTTGTTTATTTATTTATTCCTGAGTAGCTAGAACAATGTACACCAGTGGCGGAGGCAGGGGGATGCCCCCTCTCCCAAGGATGGGTCGCCGAATTTTTGAAATGACTTTGTAAAATAAACAGAAGTATTGTTTACGCTTGTTTTCATTGCTTATTCTTAG
This sequence comes from Ancylostoma duodenale, assembly GCA_000816745.1. Taxonomy (NCBI): domain Eukaryota; kingdom Metazoa; phylum Nematoda; class Chromadorea; order Rhabditida; family Ancylostomatidae; genus Ancylostoma; species Ancylostoma duodenale. Next base: position 20,589 of record KN727735.1, on the reverse strand, counting down.
TATTACTTTTAAAATATTTTTGTTAACTATTTAATGTTGAAATTAATATTTTTCGTAATTTTATTATTTCATCTGGGTCCACGAACTGACGGAGTTGCCATTTTTTCCCACGCCCCCCCCCCGCCCCCCCCCCCCCTCGCCCCCTGGCTAGCAGCTGCTGGGTTCCGCACTGAAGTGCACCCATTTTTACCTGGATAACTCGTCCATTTTAGAAGAATGGGTAGGTCACAAACTTCCCAGAAATATTCACAAATCCTAGTACTGCTTCCTAGTTGCGGATTCCTGTACGTGGAATATCTGTAGTGCAATTTTGCGAGCTCTACAAAAACTATAAACACCTCGACTGCTCGTCTATGGATAGTTTACAAGTGGGACATTATCAGGTTACTGCACTGGTTTTTTGGGGTAATGACGTAGAAGCAGCGATAGTTATGGCCTGGAAGTAGTCATTAGATCTGCTATTAATGTTTGGGCTCGAAAATTAGGTGATTTTATTACCTGAGATAAAAAAAATTGGGCGATTTCCGCATGGCCTGGTAAGTGGTATATCGCATCTTTGAGGAGGGAGCAGTTTTGGGCGAAGGAAATTTTACTCGGGGCTACCATTTCCTGAGTCTCCGGGGTTCCCATCCAGGATGTGAAACCACGACTAGGATGTGTGAAAATTCAACCACTCAAACCAACGATGATTAGCGTGGTTGGTTGTCTTATAGATAACGTGATGTCAGGAAGAGAGGACGTGTAAGTTAGTCTGCTGATCTAGATTATGCGTTCACGGATCCTAGTACAAGAGAATTCAAGGGTCGAGACCCGCTCGCATGCACTGCAGCGCCTGAAATACGCTGCTCTGCTTGTCTGCGCTTCCACACATTTCATTGATACCATCATTCTCATTCTTCTGTGGTCCTCCTGCTTCCTCTCCTGAGATGTCCAAGCAGTGGCGAGATCTGTGAACGTCCCCGTAAAGACAGCGACATACCAGTCATTCTAAAATGGACGAGTTTTCCAGATAAATAGGTATGCTTCGCTCGAGCAACTCTTCTCAGTCGGTGATGACAAACAATAGCGAAGACAACGTGATAAAGCCCGCTTTGCTCGCGAAATTCATTCACCCCAGGTGAGCGCGAAGCTTAGATCCTTCCCGGGAACGGTCATGAGTTGCGTCACAGGTGGGGAAGAGTGGGCTAGTGGACCGCAACAGCTCTAGTCTCCCGGAACTGAAAGAATCATTATGGGCTCATAAAATAGCCTCGCAATGAGATAGATTGTGATCGATTTCCGAATCTCAGGTTTTCACGGAACAGGAACAACATCGCCCTACTTCCTGGGTCTTTCAAGCGTTTGTAACTCGAAGCAAAAACATCGCGAGCTGAAACGTACGCACGTAAAAACTTAGTTAAACCGGTTCGTTACATGTCATTCGATACACGCTTCTTGCGCGGCTTTGTTTTTTTTTTGCATTTGAAATGAACCTTGAACTCCGAGATTAGTCCTTTAAACGCGGATGATATACAGAAACTCAAAGGCTCCAGGCTCACGAGCGTGCTGCTCATCTTGTATTTGGACAGGTTAGAACAGGAAGCAGTAGGATGGGGTGAGTTTGAGAGCGGTGACGTTATTGAAATGTGTGGACGCGCAGACAGTCAGAATGCCGCGAATTGCGGGATTCCGCCGATGGATTTCCCGTTGGTGCACCATGTCAGAAAACGCTGAGGAATTTTTTTATGAAGAAGCACTTTTGTTCTAAGATCGGTTTGAAGGGTTTCTACGAAGTTGAAGTGATTTTTGTAAGAAACGAAAAAGCGAAAAGCGACGAATGGCTTCGGATCACTGTGTTTAGAGCATTATGCGTAGAAGATTGTCCTTTCTTCTTTGGCTCTTATCTCCATAGTTGGACATCCTAATAGCCTCAGATTTTTCCCTGCACTTGCCGAATAATTGATTTTTCTATAATTTGGGCAAAGTTCCTGGCAAATTATTGTTATTTTTGTATCAATCTGTAGTGTGAACGATGAGCGTTCCTTTGAAAGTCGACGCTTTCCGTGTTTTCTCAAAATGGATGATTTGTGCGATCGACTGATTTATCTATGACGACCCTTACCGATATTGATGCTTTGATATCCGTAAAATCTGCGAGAAACTCTTCCATTTGGAATAGGGGGAGGTTTAGAGATTAGAGTCCCAGCTCTGTCTTTCTGGAAATCTTTCGTCCGATAATGCAGAAGCTCCGAATGCCCTGAGGGTTGGGGGTATGGCGTGGAAACTTCCTTTTGACCACTTCTAGCTGTAAGAAGGGATCAAGATCGTCCTGAATTACCTAGGCCTTTCTTTTCGCCATCATAAGCTGCTTTTCCTCTGTTCTAAGTAAAATTGACCCTCCACGATCATTTCCACACCAGTTTTCAGATTTTTTTTGCCGCAATTTGCTATACGTAGATCCTCTTTTTTAGGTAGGATAACCCAAGAGTCTTTATGTTGGGTAATGACTATTGTGTTTTCAAATAACCGCTCCTGCTTCTTCGTTCTAAAAGTGTTCAATATGTTCTCCTCGACTGTGTCTCTTAGTACATCTACGTTTTGCAGGCGCGGCTTTACCATAAGTTCATAAATTAATGCGAATTTCCACAGTAGCTACTTTTAACGTACACGCCTACGGCATTTTGCAGTGCTATTATGGATATTAAAGGAAACTTAATCGAGAAAATCCCTTCTTAATAGCCAGCTTAGCGATTATGCGCTCTACGATCATTACACAATGAATCGAGACGATTTTGCAAGGATTTTGAGCAGCTTACGACGCCAATGTCAAAAATAATTTACTTTTCGTCATTGCCGCTCCTATGTGCTCTGGATTAGTCAGCTTATCCTTCTTTTGGCGGCTTTTATTCACAGCTTGTGTTAGATTTGGTTTGGTTGAGCAATAAAAAGTGCTGCTGCTCCTACTTGGCATCGAGTGATGGTTCGTGAATCATGTCTGCTAAAAAGGGGAGAGTTCCCAGAGGCTGGATCGCGGCCTATGTAAAATGACCATGTTTTCCAAGATCTATATATACTGTCAGGAGATGTTAGAAAATCAACTATCCAGCTAAATTTAGTTAGAGATGGTTCGGATAGCTAGCGAAAAATTTAGCACATATCTTTACAAAACTAATCTCATAGGCTAAATTTGACCATATTGGATCCCGGTGGCAGTACCCATTAACGCTTCCGGACAAGCTCTGACATTCCGTGGATGAAGGAGTTGTGGGCGAATTTCTCGAAGAAGATTCAATGGATTTTACAGACATTATCGATAAAGAGAGGTGTAAATCTAAATAAAGAGAAGGAGCTGGTCATACTTCTGTGATTGGCCGCTTTGAATGACCCAATCACAGAAGCCTAATAGACCTGCTCGGCCTCATCAATTCCCACTCCCCAAGGAAGACCATCATTGACTGATACCAGTCGATCACAGGAAATATTTTATTTATTTATTATATGTATACATTGTGGAAAATCACAGTGCAACCCTTCGCAAAGAAGGTATGTTAAGAAAGGTCCGAGTTATTGAAGGCTTAAAAGAGTAATGAAGTCAGAGATTTTGAATGTGGTGTAGCCAGGGCTATGTCAGAGATTTTAACTTACGCAAGGCGGTCAACCGTATCAGTACACTTTGTTTTGATGTTTTTTTTTTAAATTTCATGTGTATATGTCTGTTTATACGTCTCTTTCTGAGTTGAAAACCCGTCCACATGAGAAAAAAACACAGGCGGCAAGGCTTCGATTCCTCTATGTGCGTTAGGGAGTTCAACTACAGTTGTCAGTCACCCGTCAGGATTTTTCCCAACGACTCAGCACAGGTGCTATCGTGTACGTTTATTTGCGAGCGCGGTGGTGGTGGCGAAAGTCATTTCGACTTTCGCACTCGTTTGTCACACATTCGCAGCAGTAGCACCCACCGAATGGCCCCCGGAGACAGCTGGCTCATCGCTGACGACGACGACACGATGACATCGTCACCAAAAACTCCACTATGCCGAGTGGCAGGTCACTCGGCCGAGCAAGAGTCAACAAATGTGGATGAAGTAGTCAAAGATGAAAAAAAAATTCGTTGCTGAGGTGAAAATTCTGGAGAGAAAGGAAAAAGGAAAACACTGGTCGGTCCTGCTCGATCCACGATGTATTCCGTGCTACTTGAAAAAGGGATGGAATTCCAGTGGTTCTTCCTGGCTAAAAGGGGTCCTTTTTGGTCTCTTGGTTTATTCAATTCAGTCTTTAGCTTTTTCAAAGTATTAATCCTAATTTCCAGGTGGTCATCCGCTCTCAGGACCAGATCCCACCAGTCCCACAAAGAAAGAGGTCAAGCATCGATTTGAAATCACAAAGAAACTAGGCTCCGGTACCTATGGAAAGGTGTCGCTGGCGTTTGACCACAAGTTTGAGCGCGAGGTGAGTGTTTTCAGTGATTTTATTCGTAATAAAGGTAAATCGCTAAGGTTGACGTTCGGATTTACAAGGAAGAAAAGAGAACTTTTGAATTATTTACCTCCTCATATTCTTTTTCTAAACCGCATGATTTTTCATCGGAGATATTACTAGTAATATGCTGATTTAAGCAGTTCATGGGTTTAGCAGCTGTTTAAAAAATATATTCTTCATTCTTTTACAATAAGCTTTGCTTCAGAGACTGTTTTGCTCCTTTCGAAACTTTATTCCATTTAATTATTAACTGTTTGTTCTACATTTTCACATGAGCATCTGAAAACTCATTGTCGATTTATAACTTCTGTGTTGCCTTTTTTTCCGAAATTGCTTTTTATTCTATTCTTCTTGAAACTAGCAAATACCGATTTATTTCCCAATCTTTTCGCCTTTCTTCTCCCCTTTTTGAGGTTAAGTAACTCAAAAGTTCATTTACAGCTGTTTTGCCAACGTGCTAACGTCCGCTTGATGCATTCAGCTATCCAGAATTTGTTAACTTCCTGGATTTCCATATTTTGATATCATTAGCGTCGCCAGGAGACGTTGATTACAATGATATACGTCATTTACAGTAAAAATGCTTAAAACATCGTTTTGAGCACTCTATTTTTGGGGAAATTAGGGCGGGGCTTTCATGAGATAGTGGACAACTAACACGTACGCCCGGCTGCACACATGTTTGGTCCCACTGATCGATTGCACCTCCTTACACAAAGTTATCGATCGATGGCATCGAGGATGCCCAAAATGCTGAAAAAGTGTGCTCGCCCAGAGTTGTTTGTGGCAGAAGTCCAGTGTCACGCGGAAGCCCCGCCCCAACTTCCCCCCAAACGGCGGCCTTTCAAACGGGTTTTCCAACAATTTCACGTGGAGTGACGTACACCATTGCGATCAGCGTGTCCTGGCGACTTTAATTTAAAAAAAGATATTTGGAAAATGAAAGTGACATGGAGCACGGTCTCTCAGCGCAGTGCAAAATACGATCTTGTTCTTGAAACATTTTCGGCAAGCAGCTTGGATTAAACGAGGAAGTTGTTTACTTCCTACTCCTCGCATTGCGTCGTTCTTGGTACTCTATTCAGTGTCTTCTGCGCGTATTTGTGTCTCCAAAAATGACAGAAATGACAGACGGTTAAGTTTGATGGGCACGTGTTCCCTTGTTCCACGAGTGTCGCGCCTTTGTCAACCGAGGCATGAGAGAGCTCTTGTGGGGGTTAAAAATCCGGGTCCCTAGGCGCAATCCGAACGGACACTCCGTACACTGTTATTTTTAGCAATGTGGAAAGTTAATATATTATTGAACTACGCAAAAACTTCTTGAATGAATGCCTATTTGCCGTTTTCGTTCCCTGATCCATATATGGGTAAATAGGCTCAGTAAGCGATGTTCTTTCGGAAACTCGTCAGTATGGTGAGGAGTTACTTTGTTTGTACGATGGAAAAAAGAGAAAATTTACGCAAAATTGTCCTCTTCAGTGAGGGACATCGTCGACCACATAATATTTAGTGATAATATTTATTTTTACTACATGCATGCCCTTCCTCAGTACAGTGCGATTACCTCTTTCTCGGTCACGTTAGTTCGCAATAGTTTCGAGCACACTGATTTTACGACCTCCGTTGAACGCTCGTAAATCATTGAGAGAGCGATAAAGCTATGACGGAGAAGCTAATGCACGGCATCAAAACGGAACCCACTTCTTTTAGCGCTTCTACCAATGGATTTACCACGCAAAGGAGACCTTGAATATGCTAAATTAGTTCTAAAGAAGGTAGTTTTCTGATAGCCTCGAAAGGTTGTAAGTGAATAGTTTCATGCATCATCAGCCTGTAGATAAATGCAGACTTAACTTCATGATGCAGTTAAGGTGAGAAACATTGCTGTTGGTCATTTTCAATTGCATATTTAGGATATTTTTTGGAAAAATGTGATTTCTTCATTTATTGATTTGCTGAGTACGCACATACACATGATGTATGTAGATGTGCGTGTCAGTATTAGAAACAAAACTAGAAGAAAACAGGAACAGATCAACCAAACTAAACGTACAACAATGCCAAACAGGACACTTGATTGAGAAGTAGTAGTGGTATTTTTGGTAATATTTATTTTCCTAGTAATATTAGGGTGGTGAGAAAGTCTTCAGCCGATTTTTTTGAAAGTTCCAGAACTTTTGATTATTGATAGGTACCCATGACCTACCATGTGGTAGTTGTAGACCAAACTCGGGACTTCTCCATAGTAGGCATATATAGCCAAATTGCCTTCCCTAACTTTAATTAGGACGTAAATTCCACAAGAGGTCCTCCTAGCCGAAATCAGTTTTTCCTGCATTGCCCATACCAATAGGAGTTTCTGGAATACCTAATTACTGGAGATGAGAGTTGGCTCCTCTACGGTTCTAACACGTATCGTGCCATCTGGCTCTGTCGAGGAAAAGATCCGCCAAATCGCACCCCCACCTAAACAAGTGTTTCCTTTGCTACCTCTGGAATTCGCTAGGAATGCTGTATTACGAGCTGCTCACACAAACACACACAGTCGCCGGTAACACTTACGCCAGTCAGCTCCAGAAAGTCGCGGATGCTGTTCGAGAAAAACGGCCGAAACGAGTTCCTTGTACACCTACGCCATGATGACGCTAGGCCCCAAATAGACAAAGAGAGCAGTGAAAAATTGGAGGAGCTGGGCTGGGTCACGTTTCCACACCCACCCTACTCTCCTGAAGTTGCCTCTTCCGACTACCACTTATTTCTTTCCTTTAAGGCATTCCTAGCTAAGAAAAAATCCGCCAAAGTTGATCATGTTCGAAGGGAGGTCAGCGATTTCTTTAGCTCCCAGTCTTCCAAGTTCTAGGAGAAGGGGAACGCTGGCCTGCCCATTAGGTGGGACACTGCAGTGACTAACTATGTTTATCATATTGTTGAGGAAATTCCATTGTAATAAAAGAAAGCACAAGAAAAGTCTAAATCGGCTCAAGACTTTCTTACCACCCTAATATATTGTACATTTTGGGGTTATTTCGGTCTACCCACCGCTATCAGAAGAACGAGAATTTATGTCCTTCCGCATCTGCAGTAGTGTTCGCGGCGGTCCGTTCGGAGATGACTGAATGAAAGAACGAATGAATGAAAGAATGAATGAATGAATGAATGAATGAATGAATGAATGAATGAATGAATGAATGAATGAATGAATGAATGAATGAATGAATGAATGAATGAATGAATGAATGAATGAATGAATGAATGAATGAATGAATGAATGAATGAATGAATGAAGTGAATGAATGAATGAATGAATGAATGAATGAATGAATGAATGAATGAATGAATGAAGGGAATGAATGAATGAATGAATAGAATGAAGTAGAATGAAGTAGAATAGAATAGAATGTAATGTA
>KN727734.1:3296-25117 GCA_000816745.1 Ancylostoma duodenale | reverse complement strand
TCTTATGTCCCATTACTCGTGTTCACGTCTAATTCGCTCTCCATGGTCTCCGAAGGGCTACCCAAGGAACTTTTTCATCTACGGAGGACAATAATGCGCCATGAGCTAAGTTCACTCAAGAGAACACGTCACTTCGAGACGAAAATCAGGTTAAGTGCAGTTTTCTATTTGTACATACTTTTATGTACATATTTGTATGCACTATGTCAGAGGTTTACGTAAAATCGTTGTCTCGTTCGTAGGGTTCATTGAAAAAGTTCTCACAGCAGATCAGCTTGCTTTTCGATGTTGTAGGACAAGGCTGGATCCTCCAGGATGATTTTTGGACACTGATCTTAAAGATGCTTTGTCCCACTATAGAACTTAACAATAGCGACATGCATACAATTAAATTTGCACTTTTCATGTTCACGAAACCTTTTTGAACTATGAGTGCTACCTTTCGCCCGGTTCTCTATTCTGAAATGGCTATTATCCTTGAGCCTCGGACTTCAATCTTGAAAACTTCGTTCAGATCGTGACCAAGTTATGGATCGCCCTCTTGACCTCTCTCGAACAATGTCTACCTTTCTTATCCTACTATTGTAATCCAAACATTGTTCAACCTATTGTGTGGGCTATCGGTGTGCTACCCCATTCCTTCCGATTTTTCTCATATCACGTCCCAGAAGTCCTGTATTATCGTGGAAGTTCCCTGCTCCTTTCCAGAACCTGGATGCAGTATTGAGGCTACCCATGGTGAACGCGTTGGCGTAACCTTGGGCGGTATGCATCATTGAAATTACCCAGAGTAAACGTGGTAGCACCACACCAATTCACCTGCACGTTTGCCCTGGGTAAGATCAATGATGCATTCAAGCCCTAGTTTGCTCTTTAGCCGATGGTCATCGAGATGTTTACCCATACTTGACGTTGTCTGTGCCCAGCTGCTACCCATGAATCATTATACCCAAGAACATGAACTTAGCCATCCTTTCAACGATGCACCTAGGCCCAGATGTAGCATGAACACGGGTGGGGCTGCATTTTCGAGTTTTTTCACTAGGAAATCTTGTGTGGTTTCTTTTTTTCCTTTCCCAGTCTTGAGTCTTCGAATGTGCAATGATTCATCTGTTAATATGTAAAATATTCACTTTAGTCATCTTATGATTACGAAACAAAATGTACAGCATTAAAATTCAAAATCGTCAATAACACAAACGCGTTGTTCCCTTCGTTGACCTTGCAGTGCACTTGATTTGAACTTTTGTTAGAATTTTCGGTGACGTAGTTAAGCTTCCTTTGGATTCCGACCAGTGGAAGCCACAGAACTATTTATTGATAACCTCTTTTTCTGCCAGAATCTTCATGAGACGTCGTCCTATGATTTGATGACATTTAAGGATTGTCATCATACTGCCAGTTATGATGAAATTACGATCATATAAAACCAGCATATGTTGAAATATGCTGGTTTTTAGCTCCTTCAACATGTTTTATATAAATGATAATTTTTTTTCATGAGACACTTTATTGCCATTGAAGAAAGCTTTCTTGCTTTCTGGAAAAAGGAGCATTGATGTCTTGTCCCCGCGTCCCAATCATGTCTGTCCTCATTTTTTGTCTTTCTTCGTCCCATCTACACAACTTTTTCTTTGTTTTAATCACCTCATTCTACCTGCTTTCATATTTACTTATTTATTTATTCATTTATCTGTTTATTTTGGCTGTCGGTACACCAAACATATGATAGAGCACATCGCATCTTCATCGTCAGCTACGTCGATTCCGTTATGTATCGATTTTGGGTGGAGCAATACTGACGCCGCTCCTGCGCGAAGCATTTACAATCGATACGTATCAAAATCGTTGTCGCTGTGCGACGACGACCCAGGGTGCTATACTCCACGTGAAGTAGAGCAACACCGTTATGCACGCAAGGTTTTTTTAGGTAAAGGACAGAAATGGAGAGAAAAGTTACAGAAGGCAATGAGGTTAGGAAAAGTAAGTATAAGTAAATCTTAATAGCAAGAAAAATATATAGTGTGCGCTTTGGTTTAGTTAGCTATTAAATTTTTTATTCTCTTGTGTATATAGATTAAATAAACGTTGACGAGACTTTGTTTTACTCTCTGTTTACGGAAACAATTGAATGTCCGCGATTTTGGGCTGGCACGTGCTTTCACACGATTTCAAACGATCCACCACATCATTCATTCCGTAACGTCAACCCTTTTGTACTGCTGCGAACGTCGAGCTCTTATTGCCTGACATTTTCATGTGTAAGTGATTCAGAGCAACTATATACCATATTAAGAATTCATTCCTAGTCACTTGGACTATGCATTCAATTCGTTGAAATTGGTTGTCATTGTGTCAAATTCAAATGACATTTAAATTATTTCCGTGTACCTTGGACGTTTACTTATAGCTCTATAACTCTGTGCAGCTGCGGATATCATTAAGAGTTTGTTTCTTCATGTTCTGTGCGCTGTGCAAGGCAATTTCATTCGTGGTAACTTACCACATTGCATAACGATTTGGTACTGTTTTGTTTCAGAGCTATTACTTTGGTGTTATTTTACTTGAACCTTCATAAGGTAAACAATAGAGATAGAAAAATATTGGGTGAAAAGATAAAACGAAGAAACTCCCCATATTTTATGTATACGTATTAATGCAAGATCTACGTCTTCATCTAACTATTACCACTCCTCTTTTCACAAATTCCCTTCTATATTCTTACTATGAAAATTTCTGTTCACATACTGATTATCTTTTATTAACTTTTTGGGTTACCCACAAAATAAATGTATAAATTAGAGTTAAAGTGAGTAAATAAATTCTGAATACACGTTTAGTATCCATGTTTTCATCGTTTATTCAGTTTTCGTTTCGTGCATGAATCTTCTACGGGAAATAAACATAAAAATAGGTTTCCTCCTACAATCATGATTCATTTCCTCATTCATAAAGAAAGCCTGTAAATTTTTCAGAAGAAGTCGTGATCATTCTAATTAATAGGTATAGAAGAATCCAGTGGTGGAGGCTCACACACGCGCTGCATCGCGAGGCACTCTGATTGTCTGCGCATCCCCACATCTCACCGATATCATTGCTTTCATTCTCGTCCGATTCTCCTGCTTCCTATTTTAACCTGTCCAACCAGATCGGTACTCAAGGGCTTCCACCAGTCAGGTTTTGGTTCCACCAAGGTTTTGTAACTATCCAGGAATAGGACTTTCAAGTTCTGCGAGCATGTCATTGGACGCCAGTACTAACCCTTTTTTGCATTCAGTGCTTCACAATCAGTATGGCTGGTGTCTGGCGTAAGTGTTAGACATGTTAGACCTGAGATTTAATCACTGAAGAGTCCATCCGCTCTGGGAGTCATGTCTAATTTGACCACTGCTATTGATCATGGGATCTGGATCCACGCAGATCCATAGCCAAATTCTTTCCTCACATCTTGCAGGGTCGTTAGACACGGTTCGGCATTGTTTGCTTTAATGATTGGCTTCCTTGTTTTTCCCCTTCTTATCTTCTTGGTAGCCTCCTCATCATTCATATCTGTTGAAATCTTGCGCCAAAGAAAAACTTTAATAAGGCATGCATGACAGGTTCGGTTCTTAATCCTTATCAGAGACTGACGTTCAGTTTGACAAAGTGCTTTAGATAATAAAGGAAGGAACTTTTTGTTTTGAAAAGAGAACGCAAAATTTGTGGAGAGGGCAAGTCATCGTGTGATCCACCAAACTCCATTTCGTTTAGTGGTGCCTTGGGTATCGGGTTGAGGAAGGATGGAGCGTGTTCGAAAACGGGCGTAATTTCCCAGGAATCCTCTGTCACGTGGAATTTATTGTATTTAGAAAGTGAGCATAAAGTTACTTGCGGGCATGTTTTGAAGTGATATTGGTGTTTGTATAAGTTGCTATGAAAAAAAAACTGTCAAATTGAGGACTCAGCTGCTTGGTAAAACATTATGGTCCTTATTCAAGCCTGTCGTTTTAGCGAAAGTATACTCATAGAGGTTTCATGAGAGCATCACATGTCGGCCAGCGGGTGGTAGTTGATCATTTGTTTGGCTACCACTTCACAAGCAGCTTTTGTCGGGTCTAAGTCAGAGTAGCGAGTAGAGCGGGCTTTGAACTTAACGGTAGAACGCATTGTATTTTGTAAATATTAATATTTTTCGAATGTAGTGAACTTCGATTGATAGAATCTACCTGGAGCTCATCAAGACAGCCGTTGAGTCATGCGTCGACGTCTAAGCCTTCTGGTGATGTGAAGCTGTGAAAAACGGATATTAGAAGTGGGAGTGTTGTCTGATGTTATATCAGTACTGTGCAGTTGCAATTTTCTATCAAGCGCTTAGTTTTTCTTGTCTACCAAGACAAACCGACCAACGCCACTAACTTTTTGTCTACCTAGACATACAGACCAATGCCACTCCCTTTTAAAGTCACCAGATCAGTGTCATGACGCAGTTTGGGAGTGTCCTGGTGACTTCTTCTTAATTTAAATGCATCACTGGTGCATGAGTACATTGTTAGTCTCCCTGTATACCATGTCACCCCGTATCAGTCGGGAGTGATTGCTCTGAAACCATGTGCCTCCTCATTAATTCTTCAAAATATATTTCTTGATTCTACTGTTTGAGCTTCTGTCTTTGGCGTTCTGTGTGGAGTATGTTCTGTATTTTCAGTTTACTACGCCTGATCTTCCATGGCTCTCTGTTGGTGGTTTTATTTCGGCTAGCTGCATTCAGTGTTTCCACAGGCCTTAATTTTCGGATACTTGACATCATCCACATGCAAACAGACGTATAAACAATTAGCAATTGTACCGTGTAGCAAGACGATGATGCTTGGATCTAGTACCAACACAGTAGAGCTAACCTATATGTACAAAAACACTTATTGAAACATAGCAGAGCACACACAGTGAAATGGCGACGACATGGGACCTCACCCTTCTCGACGATGGTACAGTGAGGAATACAGAGACCAGAGTGCTAATCTAGCCAAGAAATCTAGTCAGTTGGTCAACCGCAATACTTCCCTCAGCTCTTTTCAAATGTTGATACCTAGCTCATCTGTTTCCCTAGCTTCCATTACCTTTCGCTCTAACGTCTTCGTCGAGTGGAGGTGGAGAACACAGACCGAAAGCACTGGTGGTGGCTCACGTGTCTCAAAATCCGTTACCTCGGAAAACTTTCTCTGGGATAAGAGACTGGGTTAGCAAATGCCCTCCTGTGTTCGTCTGACCTTCTTCGCAACGGCCTCATGGCTTCCTGGCTCATGACTTACTTGAAAATCAAAGCTAGCTTACTCAGGTACTGAATTCATATCAGTAAGCATGAACAAATGGGTGTCTAACCTCAGTTTCGTTCCTTCCACTAGTTGTGGAGATCAGAAGAACATAAGACATTCCACGGAACTCATCAGTAGTGAGAGATGGTGAAAAACACGAATAAAACATAAGTGAAAAACAAGGCCTGTCGAGAAGATGGGTTATTTGTCATCCTACTTCATCTAGGCATGGGTCTCCTTCTTCGTGGAGTCTGGAATACATTAGATTAGGATTAATAAGCAGAATTAGGGAGAATTCCTAAGTTAGCTGGCATCGTTATTCTCGCATCCAGAAACTGTTTGGTTTTTATTCATCTGGCCTTGTTTTTGCTTCTTTCGTGACATTTACGTTCCGGAGTTATTCATCATGTTATCGTCCATGTTATCCATCGTCCTTTTTCAGACGGGTGCCAATCCATCGTTGGCGAAAAAATGCTAGTCGAGCTTTCCATATTATTCGCTGCCTGTTGCTCATCTGTCCTAGGCAAGGAGCACAATCTCACAGCAAATCCTAACGATGTAGTACTGGAAATCGACGAGACTACTAACATCACTTATCATTCTAAGTGAGTTTTCCGCTGATATCGTTCCCTGACGGGCCGCACTTTTGGCGACCTGGTTGATATGCGTTGTCCGAAAAACAAGCTGTGCAATCTTCTTAAAATGTTGCATCATATAAACGATAGCGCTACTTCTTCGCATTCTCATAGATTCTCCTCCTGTTTCATTCTTCAGGATGGAAAAACAAATACTGAAACTAAACAGAGAAAGTAACGAAGGGAGCGTGAAAACTTAGAATTTACAACGCGCCCCATAATTAATTAGAAATGGATCCTTTTAAAGCTTTTAATATCTGTGTAAGAAATTCTTTCCGAGAAAACTGGTGAGTAATTCCATGGGAAATCGTCCCTGGCGCAGGTAACCTTTGATCTCGTGGGGTTGAACTGATTCCTAACATGGCTAATTTTGGGATGCAAATTCTGCCTAGTTCAGCACTAGGGATTGGTCTTATAAAAAACTGCTGTCTAATCACTCTACCACAAAAAAAAGCGGTGCCAGTACTGGTGGGAACAGAAAGTTGTCGCCTCATAGGTTCATAAGACCTGTGTTACTCTGATGATTCTTAAGAAGTTCAAACGTTCTAGTATTGGTGAACCTCTGAATGTTTGGTCAACATACCAATTTTTGCTTGAACTATACACGAGGTTGATAACAGATTTATATCGGCTAACGTTCCGGGAAATCGTCGTCTCCAGAGCCTGAAATGGATGATTCGGCAAGCCAACTATATGATCGAATCTCTCCAGAACCATGCAAATAAAACTCTGCCTATTTTTCATCACAAATCTAGTTCACAGACCACTGCACTCCCAATCCGTGTATAGCCCAAGCAAGAACTGAACCATTCTTGAAACAGTTCGGAATAGTTCTTATTTGGGTTCGTTTGGGTTCTTAGTTTGAAATAGTTGAACAACTTTAGAATAAGATTACCTTGCCAAGTGTTCATCTGTATAAGCTATCGGTTGCCAGTTGAAAGAACTGAAGAAGAATAGTGTCAATAGGAGTTTGCTCCAAAGAACCGATTACACACCACTTCATTCAAGAGTTGGAGGGAGGGGGAACGAGTGGACAACTCGGTTCAGAAGAACAGAGGCCCGCCAGCACTGCACGTTATCGAGCAGCAACAGGAAGATTCCAGATACCAACTTAGCAGATTTATTTATTTATTTATTTATTTGTCTATTCATTTATTTATTTATTTATTTATTCGTAGACGTGCAACCTGCACGTATCTGTATATATAAAAGTGAAAGTTTGTGTGTTTGTTTGTGTGTTTGTATGTTACTTATAGAAATCGCGGAGGGTGAACCGATCAGGACCAGATTTTGCATGCAGGTCCGTCAAGGTCCGGCGGAGGTTATAGGCTGCTTTGCACCTGGGATTATCGATTGGTTTATCGATTATATCGATTTTATTGGTTTTTCGCTGTTTTTGCCCAGGGACTGGTGAAGACACGTCAACTAGGGTTGTTCAATACGCTGAACACGAATATGATAACCATTTTGCGCCAAATCATCGATTTATTGGTTTTATTGACTTTTCTCTATTCTTGCCCATCGAGTGGTAAGGACATGTCTATTGGGGTATCTCAATACGCTGAACACGAATGTGATAACCATTTTGCGCCAAATTATCGATTTATTGATCTTATTGATTTTTGTCTATTCTTGCCCATCGGGTGGTAAGGACATGTCTATTGGGGTATCTCAATACGCTGAACACGAATGTGATGACCATTTTGCGTCAAATTATCGATTTATTGATTTTATTGATTTTTCTCTATTTTTGCCCATCGGGTGGTAATTACGTGTCTATTGGGGTATCTCAATACGCTGAACACGAATGTGATAACCATTTTGCGCCAAATTATCGATTTATTGATTTTGTTGATTTTTGTCTATTCTTGCCCATCGGGTGGTAAGGACATGTCTATTGGGATATCTCAATGCGCTGAACAGGAATATGGCAACCATTTTGGGCGAAATATCGCTTTATCTGTTTTATTGATTTTTCGGCATTCTTGCACATGGGTCGGCGAAAACATGCCTTCTGGGATTTTCCGAAACGCTGAACGTGGATAAGGCAAGGATTTTAGAAGGATTTATTCACCAGTCGAGCAACTTCACCCCATTTTCTGAGGGAAGAGGGGAGGGGTGAAGAGGGGTCACTCAAGCCGATCACAAAATGATTAATAAAGGATTTTTCGGTCCAGCAAGGATTTTTTGGTTCAACAAGTGTTGGCATTAGCTTTAAATGGCCGGGAGAAGTTGAACACCCGAGCGAAGCCGGGTACACCGTCTAGTATGCCATAAAACAGGCAACGGTATCAAGGAGAAATAAAAACACGAAACAGAAACAAAGACAAATAATGAAACAACAACAGGGTAGGTGAACAACGCTAGCGAGAAGCCACTGAGGTAGCGGTCTGACTTGCTTATTTTTTGAAAGATTGTAGAGACAATTGCAGCGCACTTTTACCTAAAAGCGCGTTGAAAGTCGAGACTATCCTGTGAGAAGAATTTCTATCGGACCTGAGTTTTTGCCACCGTAACCTTGAGCTCTAAGTGACTATCTCTAGTTCTAAAGGGACGAAGAAGAAGGAAGTCACTCGGTTCAACAGACACATTGCCCTTGAGAATTTGAAAAACCATTACCAAATCGTTCCTCAATTGTCTACTCTATAAGGACAGGATAGCTGGACCTGCTTGCGCCTTTCGTTTCCATTAGGAGTAGACCCCCCCCCCCCCTGTCCACATTCTGGAGACAAAGGCCAAATTTGGAGACCATATATAAAGAATGTAGCAACCAAGGTTCCGTCACGATGAATGAAGGGGCCATTTCGAAAAATAAATAATCAAATATAGTACGTTTGTATTTCCTATGTTGTATTATTTCAAATTTGTTGTGAACAAGTTGGTTAGATTTCAGAACTTTAACTGTTTTCCGTACGAACATTGTCCGCTCCGCGATTTGTACTCTATACAAAAAGTAATGGAAACCAGTCTTATCTTGTCGGGGGAAAAATTTGCTCGTTACTTTTTTGTATCGAAAATTTTAGACTGACTGATTGGCCGTCAATCATGGGCACATTATAAACACATTGAGAACGTGGGAATGTTCCGAAGAGAAAGTGTTTTGCAATGTTTTTTCAGCCAAACATTGCGTAGACGTCAAACTTCACTTATCATACTGGAAACGAAAAGTGCTGAACGGTCGGTAGTGGTAGAAGGGATAGGTAGAGTTTGTGACCATCGACCCCACGAAACGCCAACTGACGCCTTTGCAAATGAAATGCTGACTCAAAAGCGCTAGGCTTGCAGGGTTTAGAAGGATGTTAACTGGTGCTTCGTTGGATTCTAGGCTCTAGGTTTCTCTAAGGGTAACCGCCCCCCTCCTTCAAAATCTTCCTTATCACCATCCTTCTGTAAAATGCAACTTTTCTTGAGGTCAAAAATGGAAGAAAGAGTGGAATTTACAGGAATTTTTGGTGTGCTGTGAAAAATTTGCATGCGAAAAGAAATGTTCGTAGTACCAAAATGGGTGAACTGTTCAGTAAAAACCGGCACATACTTTCGGAGAGATGGTATTTTTCAGGGAATAGTTATAGTGCAGATGGTGGAGCGAAGGGTTTTCCTTTTTCAAAGAAGAAAAATACCCATTCTGAACTAGAGGGCTACTACTGTCTTCATGATTCCCGCCAGTAACAGTAGCAACATCTGCATTTGAATCTCCATAAACCTTGGCATACCTAGCAATCTCGTATTGTGTTTGGCTGCAATCAAAGTTATCATAACAGCACTTGGGTTTCTTAGGCGACTTCTAACGCCTATCAGCAGCTGGCGGTGATCTCGAGAGTCCTGTTCTGCCTCGCTAAAGGTTGTGGCGAAGACGATTATGCCAAGACATAAGCTGAGTAAAAACTTGCGCTGACAGATTTGGTTACGGCTCAACAATCAAAGCAGGAAGCTGATAATAGCATTCCTCCTTCAATGGCGAACACGTAATTGGCAAATGCACCGTTCTAATCCGCTTAAGCAATGACAACCCGTGACATTTGGAGTCTCCTAAACTGCAACGAGATGTTGCAGTTCACAGTTGATGCATGCAGCTTTAACGAATTGTCTAACAAATTCAGGGTAAGAAGAATGAGATCACTACGAAACGATAACCTCCCAATAAACTGACTTCCGCGTTTAAGATAAGTCAAAATATTAGTCGATACAAAGTTCAAATCATATTAATTTAATAATATCAATCATACCGGATTTACAAGCAACCGAACCTAGAAAACAGTGGTTTTTGTGCCGCTCGAAGGCTTGCGTAGCTTGCATGCCCAAGAGGGTCCCAGACAGGGGGGTCCGGCGGCCAAGTCCGGCGCTCTAGTTTTTCCTGAAACTGTTGGTTGATGGATTAATAGGCACCCCTTCGGAATACCCCAAAAATCTCTCGTTATTTTTTTCTGATCTTTTCAATTAATTTTGTGTATTTCACCCACAATTACGTCTGGTCTTCTTTTGTGCAATTGACAAGGTGTCAGGCGATTTGTCAAAGTTTGCTGTGCGCTATTCAGGCTGGAATACACCGAACATCAACATTTTCCTAACGACTGTACGCAGTTTTTTCGAAATGAGGGAAAGTAAAATTGGTGGAACAAATTCAAATTTCGACAAGACTTTTCTTTTACGAAACTTTATATGGCGCTGGCTACAGCGCGAGCCTTCTCTTGGGCCAAAAATCTCCTCCTACAGGATCTAGAATTTTACGAAGCCTTCTCTGGATGTATAGATAGCAAAAACTACCGCATCTCTGTCTTTCAAGGCGTTTCTAAAATACATAATACATATTCTACTATTCCCAAAGTAAAAGGAGCAAGACAAGACTTTGCTATCCATTATGAACTGTGCTGAAATATTCTGCTTTCAGAGTCCCACTAGTCACAAATGTGCAATTATACTTCAACCGCTCTGACTACTTCGATACACCCGATCAAGTGGAGCTGGACATGTCAACTGGGGAAGCTGTTATCCAGCTGACTGGTAGGAAACCTGTCAGTTTGGTCTACTTGGATATCGCCAACTGCACCACCGACGACGGCTCGGAATGCCAGTTGGAGTGAGTGAACTTCTTCGTGGAAAAAATTTTTGTTGCTTGTTTTCTGCTCGCTTATCAAGGGACACAGTCCGTGCCACATTAAGTAGTTAATTCAAATCTGGGTCGTTAAAAATCGTTATTACTTTGGAGAGGGTAATCAGAATGAAAAATGACAGCTACTGCAAATAAAGATAGATATGGATTGGGTTTCCTTTTCCGCAGGGGGAATGCAGGGGAATATTGCCGTAGGAAAGTGAGATATGGCGTTTGAGTTTTCTTATAACCAAGCTCTGAAGCCTCAGATTTCAAATTTAAGAAAATCAAAAAAATTTAAAACGTAAAATTTGGACTTCATGGGGAAGGTTATCTACTCATTTCATTTTACTCTATCTATCTAAGAGAAAGAGCGAAACATAGGCCTTCCCCTAATTTTTGTTCTTTTTTCTTTTTCTTGCTTTCTTTTCAATCAATTATCTCACACTTTTATCAGAAACAGTATCCGAGGTTTTTTTTTGGTACTGAGATAGCAGCTGTGAGAAAAAAAATGATGGCCTACCTATATAGCCATCCTTGTCACTACCTGTTTGAACAAGTTAGAACAGAAATTAGTTGGATCTGAGAGAATAAGATTGTGTGGATACGCAGACGATCAGAGTACCTCGTTGTATTTGGTGTAGCGAACTGCAGAACTGCCTTGGCTGAAACTGCCGCTTTGACGACGCACCAATTTACACAGGCTCGATCATTTCTAGTCAAGTGCCTAGCATTTGCTTATCGCGGTGGGACCAATAAACGTCCAAATTTAGACAAAAACCGTTTGTTTCGATCAAGAGCTAAGAAACTGCTACTGAATTGGGCAAGAAAATCGGCACGGTGAAGCTTTTGCCGCGACACGTCTCCAGAAGGACTTGAAAGTCATGTTATCAAAAAAAAATAGCCCATCATCAAATCAAATGAGGTACAATTGTAAAAGATGAGGTTTCTAGGAAGAAATAACTCATTAAGCATTAAGTCGTACCATGATTTCTGTCCTTCCTCCCACTCTCCTACAGGAAACTTCACTAGTCGAAATAGCAGACGAGCCTCATCACCTGTTTGGACAAGTTAGAACAGGAAGAAGTGGGATCAGATGAGAATGAAATGTGTGGATGCGCAGACGATCAGAGAGCCGCGTCGCATATGTGATGTAGCGCGTGCGAGCGAGTCTAGACCACTGAAATGTCTTGTATCCCGTTATTTTGCCTGAAACGACGCTCCATTTTTGGCAACTAGTTGTTGAAAATTTTCCAAAAAAAATTATTACTAGTAATTGAAGAACTCATATAATCACTGATGCCTCTTTTACCCTCTTTTCATTACAAATTTCACAATTTCAGTACTCCCAGCGCTTTCGTACGAGTCAGTGTCATCAAGTCACATCTCGTCAATCTATTCACAATAATTGTCGGATGGATGTACTTTGCGGCTTGGAGTTTATCATTTTATCCTCAGATCTACCTCAACTTTAAGAGAAAGAGGTATGAGTGACGTTTTTTTTAAATGAAATCTTACTTCTACTCAATTCTACTTCTATTAAAATTTTCGTATATCACTGTTTTCCAGCGTTACCGGGTTGAATTTCGATTTTCTATTGTTGAACGTTATTGGATTCTCAGCATATGCAACCTATAACTTGTTAATGTACTACGATCCAGTTGTACAGGTGAGAATTTTTGGTCCCCAGGACTCCATCCAGAATAATTCAGGATTTACTTTTTCAGAACGAATACGAGACGAAGCATCCCAGAAGCCCTATACCTGTCCTGTTGAACGACGTGGTCTTTGCTGTTCATGCTTTCGCCGCTTGTGTCGTGACAGCAGCTCAATGCTTATTCCTGGAGGTTAGTCGTTCAATTAAGCTGTACAGTGGCCTGATCCATACAATTTCCTTTTTCAGCGAGCTAATCAAAGAGTATCCGTGACATGTATGGTGCTTTCTGCTCTTCTTGTACTGTTTGCTATTGGTTCCGGTGTGGCGACAGTACTCAAATTCCTCACTATCCTCCAATTTGTGATGTGTTTCTCGTACATCAAAATGGCTGTCACACTGTCGAAATACTTTCCACAGGTACAGTTTCTTTAAATAGCAGCTTGGTAGCTCCATGTCTTTTCATTTATTTACCCTTTTTTTACTGAATACGCAGCAAGGGTGTGCTCACTAAGAAAGCAATGAACAGTCACACTGTGAAAGATCTTCAATAGCGCTTAAGGCCGCATTAACATAAATTTATACATATAAAGTAGAATTATCAAAAATAATCCAAATATCAGGATTAGTGGATTATTTTGCTGACGAACTAGATAAACCTTAGTTTTTGAATTCCTGCCTTTGTTTCTTGATCCGTTCCAAATGCCGACTAAGCCCTTATTTAGTTAGTTCCGCATTCTGCTCGGCTTGTCATATAATCGCACTCTTCTGGACGTCTTATATGCCTGGAATTTATTGACATGGATAGAAAATCCTTGAAAAACACCTACTGAGCAATACTTCTTAACGTTCTGTGATCACATGGATTAACGGAAAATATATCTTCTAGACGATTTATGCTCACATGAATTCATTGAAAAAAACTACTTCAGAATTAGTCCTTCTGAAATGGAAAGGGTTCGAATGCACCAATGGTACAACAGAGGCTCCGCCTGTTTCTGTCACTAAGTATGACACCAGAATGGGGTCTACAACGTAAATTTAATAACAATTTACATATTTCCAAACTTTTGTTTACAATTCAAGATATTATTTCCTGTGGAATAATAAAAATTCCCACTTAGTTTACGGGTGGTATGCATCATTGAGGGTACCAGGGTTAAACGGGCTGATACTCCCAAATTTCCCCATCGTCAACAAGAGCATCTAGGTTTTTACCCTGGGTAATCTCAATTATTCATCCAGGCCTACCTTTCAGACCTCATCATGTTGTGTTGCGTAGTGGGGGAAAAATGTGGGCGGGGCTTCCGTTGTTCGATAGGTATATTCGAACACCTCTTTAGCACGCGTTTTGCTTTGGACTCGTCTGCTGCTCGCTTGCGTTTACACTATATGTGGTGAACTCGGACGTAAATAAACTACATTTCGGAAAATTTGGCACAAATGTGTGAGAAGAGGTGTACGAATCCACTAATAGTACAACAGGGCAGCGCTAACATGAAATAAATCCGGCTTGAGAAATCCAAAAAAAGGAGTTCAGGAAGAAAAGCAGAAATTTCTGACAATTGCTGTCTATAAGAACCCATTAAAATCTTCATAGCGCAAGCTATAATCTATTGTGAAAGTGACGTTAGCTGAGTATTACTGTATGCTCTGCCTTCCTCTCCTTTCATAATACTTTCTTTCTAACACTTTCCCTCGCTCTTCCTTTTTCTAATAGCTCTCCAAGTATCTTCCCTTATGGGACGAACCAAAGCCACTATTTATCTATAAGTTACTGCATTCTTTTACTAATTAAATAGGGTCTCCAGTCCAGTTCACCCTCTCTTAGTTTCCCAACACCATTGTCATGCGTTTCCCGATCGCTCCTCTTTTCAGATGTACTTCAATTTCCGGCGTAAAAGCACTGTGGGTTGGTCAATCGGCAACGTGCTGCTCGACTTCACCGGTGGCACCCTGGACATTCTTCAAATGGTCCTGCAGTGTATCAACGCCGCTGACTGGGTTGCGTTCTATGGCAATCCCGTGAAATTCGGTCTTGGTCTAGTCTCAATAGTGTTCGATGTGATTTTCATCTTCCAACATTATGTACTGTATAGAGGTGTAGAAGTTGTTCATGCTGATTATGAAGGGATTGAGAATCCCGAAGCCCCACAGAGTTCACCTCCTACCAATCATGGTGCCATTAATCCACCAAATCAACCGATATTTGATGAAGAAATGAGGTGACCCCCTATATGGACTATTATTATGTTTTTATTTTGTAAATAAACGATGTTTCATAACACGAATGTCATGTGAGATATGTTTATTTTATGAAAGCACAATAGTATAACAGTAGATATTAACTGAATTCCATTATCTACAACGTTCGGCCTTCTCCAATATGGCTTCCCTGAACAGCGAGAGGCACGCGGATAGTGAAACTGCGTCCTGAATAAGAAGGTTAGAGAGAAGTGCGAACGATTACGCAACAAAAAACATGTACAGACTACAATTGTTAACGTTTTTGCTGGATTTCGAGCTGAATCTTCTTTGAGGACCTTGTCTTTCTGTAGGCGACACAATTGGCATTATTATTTATATTGGCATCAAAGATGGGAAGTCAATCCGCCCCTGATTTGATGGGAAGGATTACAGAATCCAAACTTTAGTGGCATCCAGTTCCGGAGCAAAAGGCGTATAGGATTTAAAGGAGCATTGTACGTTTCCAGTTGAAGTACCCTAATCCAAAAAAAAGGTGAGGAAGCCAAAATATAACAAGAACTGTAGGCGCAAAGGGAGAATCACAGTCCCGCTAGTCATGCAGAAGAAAACCGACTGATTTCCTAGCAAGTCAACGAGATTAGTTGTTTCCCACAAAACTTCTCGAATACAGCTTGTAAGACAAACGAGATGTGAAAGTCTAAATCTTACTCCATCTGCCTTTGACCACGCCAATGCTGGAACTTGTCGTATGGACCGCCCACTGAGACCTTGCGCAAGCTTAGCCAATTCCAGTAATTCACACCCAGCAGGATGAATCGCATCGTCGTCCTTTAACTCCCTTATCGAAGGAATCCGCTCATCCGATGTAACAACACCAATCTGAAAACAAATTGAAGATTTGAATGGGAATTAGAGAATAAAGTTAAGACGCTTGCCCTAATGAGCTCCTCAACACATCTCGCTAGAATGGAATAAAGTGCTGTGGGGGATGGTTGTCCAACGTGTTTCACGACATCTGCGCGATCCAGCAATGCCCGATCAAGACAATCCTCCAGATTCGAAGTGCACAGAACAATCACATTCGATCGGCTTAGAAGGAAAATCTCGTATTCGCTCAAAACCCTGTCCACAGGTAAACAAGTGTTTATTTACCGTCGTATCCTATCGATCTGAGTAAGAAGTGCGTTCACAGCTCGTATAGAATCGGCGGGATCTCCTCGACTTGTGGATGCATCACGTGACATACCAAGAGATTCTACCTGAACTGTCGTCTCTCAGATATAGAGGTATGGAAGAGAAACACAGAAGTAGTCACCTCGTCGATTAACACAAAGACGAGGCATTTGCCATCTTCAGCCATTTCGTCAATCTGGTCAAACATTCTCAACACCAGCTTCCCACTCTGTAAAACAAACGACATTCAACCCTAGCATTTTAGTAGTAACGGTGCTTTACCATCTGTCACGCCATTTCACTAATTTTTAAACTACAATCCAAGGAAAGAAACACCGATTCACCACTCATCAAATCAAGATTGTTTGAAAGAATGGCATTGCAAATGACACTGTGGCAATGACAATCAGGATAGATCTCAGGATAGATCGAGGATGAGAGCATTGACATCAGTGCAATGTGCGGATATGTACAGAGTAAGAGTGTTAGGATGCAGATATTACGATATTATGATCTTCACGCCACTGGAGTCTCTAAAAGTTGCATATGATTTTTGTTAGCAACCAATTTATACACTTCGACGATCAATTTATCCCCTTCGTTCACCTATGAATATCGCATAGCACGAATGCGTAGTACGTTCAACGTATCATTACCGTGACTATTTCAACACGCTAGCCACTTAAAAACCCCTACCACTCACAAGTTAGAACGCTGGCGACTTGTCAAAAGCCGCGCTGCGATCACCACGCAGTAATACGTCAATCACCACTGCTTTCTGAACCTACTGTGGATTTCAAAAAATGATTTAACATGCTGAGTGTAAATTGCACAAGCAGCGGTTAACTACAGAAGGAATCATAATTTTTATCCCGTTAGACTTTATCCAACCAACACTAACATGGCGCTGCCTACCCCTTTCAACCAGGAAATCGAAACGCGTCCAATACAGGAGTTAGCTGAAACATACTGTAATTTGATGTGCAGAATATAGCAGTAGGGCGAGGTCGGTTTAGATGAAGTTGGAGATTCCAAAAGCAGGGAGAGGAGTCACAAATGCCGCGCTTTTGAGCTGGGTTTATCTACTACCATACTCTTCCTTCGAAATTAGCAAGGTTTCACCAACAAGAAAAGCAATAGCAGAACACTAGCAGAACGTAACCAAGCTGCAGACTTGAAATACAACCGAAAAATCTACTGCTCAAAGTGTAAATTAGAGCGAGAAATTGAGAAACTTTGTTAAATAAACGGTATCCCACGGTCTAATTGTGAGGTCTCTAATGTTCAAATCGGCTCCAGCTTGCAGAAAAGAACTAATTAGCTAGTGTCCGTGATGTTACAACCATATAAACGAAATAGAATGGAAGCAATGTTTGAAAAATAGCACCTACTTCAGAAAACCACTTCGAGAACAAACTATGGCTGTTGATTTCAACCATCGCAGATGTGGAGAAACGCGAATTTAGACGAATGGAAAGATGTTGTGCGACTCCGCGACAGAGTGTGGTTTTTCCAGTACCAGGTGGACCTCAAAGTAAGCAGCTCGTAATATTATTAGATGCCAGGGTAAAGAAAAAACAAACCAAGGAGGATGATGAGACGATTCACGTTTATTACTTTCATGTCAGCTCCTTTGTCAGAGAGTTGAATCAGAGCATGTACATAGGACATCAGCTGAAATTCAAAGACACTAAAAGAAGTCTCAGAAAAGAACGAAGAATAAGTAAATATTTGTAAACCACAGTATAAGCACATGATATTGAGAAGTGATGAGTATTCAGATAGTGGCACACTTACCTCATTCTTCAAATCAGAGTCGTAGATCAAATTCTCCCATAGGTTCTCGAACTCAACAGAAGGCAGTTCCCAAACAAGCGAACCCATCGCACTTTCGTCAGAGTTCTCATCGACTGAAAGTAATTAGTTGAAAGATTTAGTTAGAAAACTAATCCGGAGCATGTGGGAACCTCTACGGCAGCCTAGACAAACACATAGGGGTAGCTTTTTAAACGATAACCACGTTATACCATTATAAAAGAGCATGAAAATACACGAAAAGAAATATTCTATTCTAGTCTATTTATTAAGCTTCTTAAGGGAGACGTACAACAGCATATAAATAAGCAACTCAACAACCAGTAAAACATTAAAACCAGTAGAACATTGAACTCAGCATGTAAAAAGTGAAAACAGAATACAACTTGAGTAAACAAAAATAATAATACGTTTAAGCTGACAAAAGGATGATGGGATTACGACATCTTTGGTTGATTTTTTAATATAACCAAATAATTAAGGAAGAACTAAGAAAACGTACTCGAAAGAGACTGAGACATTGCTCCATCGCAGTGCAGCTTGTAAAAGTGCACATTCTGATCACAAAGGGTCATCTTGTCCAAAATGGCGTCAAGTGGGTAAGCATCCGGATAATTCATACAACCAACCACTATTCCTTGGATGAACTCTGAAGAAGACGTTTCAGCATTTCAGCACGTGAACGTAAAAAAGTGAAGCCTCTGTACTGACTAACGCACCAGTTAGGGACTTGGAATCGCCTGTAGCCGGCTCTTCGTTCACTACAATCGGAATCCAATTTCGAATATTCCTTTGAACTTTAATGAAAGCCTCCAACTCTGAGATTCTCCCGTCTACTTGCGACTTTGCTCTACAACGAAGTAAGATATTAATGGTATTGCAGCATATTCTGTTCAAAGATCGTATTTACTGGTTATCTTTCCTTCATTTAAAGAACTCGAAGCTCCACAGTAGTATGTGGCATAATGAGAACGAAACTGTAGGTGTGTACTACAACTTGCATAAGAATTGAAAAATAGCTGTAACCCTTCATTTATAGCTAAAAATTACCTGGAGTTTCACCAATGGTCACGATTATTCTGATAAAACCTATTATGTGATCGGAATTTTCAAAAAATTAATACGGAAACGACTAGGTAAATGAGCAGGTACACTTCTGATAGCTAAATATTTACTCACACTCCCTTCTTCAGATGTATTTCCACCTGAGGTCTAAACGTCTTAACACCTCTCCTTTCAGGATGTGAACATGTCCCATTCATTACACACTTCTGCGGCGATGTCAACGACATTTTGTCCTGATCAGGAATCATTCCACTAAATGAGACCATGTATTTATCTAAAACATGAAATATTTGGGAGAAAACTTGAAAATAGAAAAGAAATCCTGAGGAGAATTTGTATACTGGGTGAACAGAAGAAATTCAATTTTCAAATAATAACTTTTCGCGCCAGCTATAATGACACTGGAGCGCGACAACGCTCTCGAAGATAGCAAACGCGCTGATGTTGCTTTCTTCGGTTCTGCTATGATCCTAGCTCAAGCTTTTCGGTGATAACAAACATATTGATCAATTGTGTCAAATCCCGTAGAATGGAGGCTTTGGTTGCCCCAGTTCAGCTGGAAAAGGAGCGAGCTTTGCGGGGTAGAAGTGGGAGTAGGGGGAGCGAAGACAAGTTTTATCACTAAAAAAAAAGAGAGTAATCGTAGGTTTCTGGACTATATTACGCTACCATTGCTCTTCCGGCGATTCGAATCCAGAAAAGAATGGATGGGTAAACAACGCGTTTGAGCTGTAAAATTAACTACAAAAATGCTTCCTACACTCTAAGAAAGAATTTCTAAACCAGAACAATGGGATGGTTCACTATGATGTAGTCCGTTTCAAAGGCTACGATAGTTGTGCGTGTGTGCCTACGGTCTGCATTTCTCATTTGCCTCTCCGAATACGCACTATTTCTCGCGTTCTCTATTTCTTTAATATTTTCATAACTAAATACAGTCTGTTCCCTGAAACGTACACTGCCATCCTCGCTCCGATTGAACAAAGCGGCGCGTGTGCGTTCAATCGGGGCGCGAAGAGATCATTCAGAACGCGAGGAGAGGCTGATCGGCTGTTGCAGATTCGCGCCCCGATTGAACGCACACGCGCCGCTTTGTTCAATCGGAGCGAGGACGGCAGTGTACGTTTCAGGGAACAGACTGTATGTTCCCCGGTGAAACACACTACAGCGGCGGTATGGTGCAAAGTGGATGTTGCACCTTTTTTCCATTTTTACAACATTATTCATGCAAATCATCAAATAAGGTCAGTTATTCGACTTAACGCGAATATGTATCGTATCCATTCTGTGCTATTAGGTTGTCCCACAAATAATGGCCGTTTTGGTGGTGCGCATTCCAAGATGCGTTACCAAGCTCAAACATGAGATTGTTTGGTCACGGTGGACATACGATGGAATCTCACATCTCAGACCTCACAGAATCCTCTCACGTTTTGCACAAAAAGGTAATTCAAGGCGCCGACCTCGATTATCAGCACCATCACGTAAAACTGCCATTTTCCTAACGAAATAGTCATTTTCTCGCAGTTTCCTACACTATTCCCACCCTGGACCTTCAAGAACGGGTTTTCAAGGAGTCACTATGTGCAAAATTTGAAGAGATTCTGTTCAGGACCTTGTCTACCGTATAACTGCCGTGACCCTGTAAAAACGGAGTTGCGGTGCAAGATGAATACGATATTCGTGTTCGCTACCTCAAATGATTCAACAAAGCAAAAATTTGACCGAACGTTTTGCTGCCTTTAAATATGGAATACCGTGGAAAAGTGCTTTCTTTGGGCATTCACTGAAAAAGGACTAAACCATATTAAAGAAGAGATAAACAAGCGCTGTATGCGTTAACAGTTAATCAGTAAATGGATAACTAATATGGCTATCAACGCTCTGTAACAGAGTATGTACAAAATAACTGGTAATTAATTAGAACTGTCTCTTTTTCACACTTCCGGTTTCGGGGCTAAGACCTTCAGAAATGTCGTCAAGAAATTAACATTTTCAAGAGCTTGATGTGTCAACCTAGTTTACATTATTGGGTGTCTTCGTCATCCCCTTCACCCACGTCCTAACGCTCTTTCAAACTTCATTTTTAATTAATATTGGTTGACAAGTTGTCATCCTTTTTGTGCACTTCTAATGAACAACAACACGTATTGGGAATGATGTATGTTTTTTGGAAGGGAGCGCCAGCGTATATATTAGGAGTACATTTGGGCTCCATAAAGCCTCCAAATTTTCAAACTTTAATCACGGTTTGTTTCATTTCATTTAACACAGTGGTGACAATGTGCTCAACAGGCTGGCCTTTTATTAGGTGTTAACATAAGTCCTTGCGATTTTTGGAAGCTGGGGTTTGACGTCACCATGGGGTAAGTTGACTAGACCCTCGCGATTGGATTCTCTTAGTAGAATTACCTCAGTTATTTGGTAGCTTTGAGAAGTATGATGTCCATCTAGATCATACGATCCCTTTGGAGCAATTCTCGGGTCTTCATGTAAGAAATTTGTCCGGTCGAAGCGGTTCGTGTCATCGAGACCAAACATGTCTTCTCTAATCCTAGAAAATCGCTGATGACCAGTCATTTTAAGCAAAACGTCTCTTTCATACTTAGCACAGGTCACTTGGCCAGTTTTGATGGCCCTTCGAGCTTCAAATGGTTGACAGGATAGGTGGTTGTCGGTTGCACTGTTTCTACTTCGCAGGCTTAAAACTCGGGCAAACTATCGCTTTAAGAAAAATTGTTCGTAGCATTCTTGTAGAGGAAGATTAGCGCTCCCGAAAAGTGTATAACTTGTACCTATAAGATGGCAAATAGGTGGAGAAAAGTGCATCCGAAAAAAGCGCAGGAGCTTATGTGAACACCTAATACTTATTTTTCAATTTACTTTCGTAT